>CM070775.1:100464032-100564032 GCA_036346955.1 Dipus sagitta
AACGCAGTCTCACTCAACCCCTCCCCCATACTCCTCACCCTGTGCTTTGACCCGGACCCCATAGATGACCTCTCCCAAACAGCTCCTCAGCTCCCTCAGCCTCTCCTGACACCCTGCCTGGTAACAAGGTTTGATTTTGATCTCAGAGTTGTAAATAGAATAGAAGTTTAAAATGGGAATGCATAGCTTCTGAATGAATGAATATGCAAAGGGGAAATAGTTGTCTAGAGTCTGTATGAAAAGTGCACTTAAAATGAATGTGTGTGTATGAGTATGTATGTGGCTCACAGCCCTAAGGCTGCAGAATGATTTCTGTTCTGAGCAGGGCCATTTCATTGTGGGGGATGTTCTCCACCAAGCCCACTGTACTAGAAGGCATAGCCAACTTTTACTGCTGAGTGTCCCCCAGAAGGAACACTAAAAGTAATTAAGATCATAGGCAAGAAAAAATAGAACATTCTCCTACTCTTAAAAGAGTTATAAAATGGCAGGATCAGAAAGCTGCCTTGTAACCCAGAGGGAAATCAAAAACTCTCCCTGGAATTAAAAGGGGGGGGGGAAGGCTCTTTCTTAGCTTCCCTGCCTTGCAGAGCCAGGGGACCTCAAGCACAGGGAATCTCATGGTCCTGGCCCCAGGATGATGATGGGTAAAGGCCAAGTCACTATAAACAGATGGGGACTTCTTATAAGAAATTTGTAACTGTTTGTACATTTATTTTATCTTTCTACATTTTGTGGGATGGCTAACAGACAACAGCCTCGACATTTATGTTTAAATTTAGAAGCACTTGATGTTGAGTTTGTAAGAAAATTTCTAAAATTTTTAATAATGTTTGAACCTGCTTTCGTTTTTTTATAAAAAATGTGTTTCAGCAAAGTTATAAAAAATGAAGTTCTGAGCCAGGTGTGATGGCACACGCCTTTAATCCCAGCACTCGGGAGGCAGAGGTAGGAGGATCACCGTGAGTTCGAGGCCACCCTGAGACTCCATAGTGAATTCCAGGTCAGCCTGAGCTAGAGTGAGACCCTACCTTCAAAAACCAAAAAAAAAAGAAAAAAACTGAAGTTCCAAAATCGATAATTGATAAAAATCTGTATGTTTATTCTGGGTAAACAGTATAAGTCAAATCTGATCTACTCTTTGTTTATTTTTCAAGGTAGGATCTCACTCTAGCCCAGGCTGACCTGGAATTCACTATGTAGTCTCAGGGTGGCCTCAAACTCATGGTGATCCTCCTACCTCTGCTTCCCAAATGCTGGGATTAAAGGCATGAGCCACCACGCCTGGCTTGATCTACTGTTTTATAAAAAGGTTATTTCAAAATGCCTTTTGAGGACAAAAAGAAACTTAAATGGTCATATTAAAAGTCTTATCATGAAAAACCAGGTACAGTGGCACATGCCTTTAATCCCAGCACTCGAGAGGCAGAGGTAGGAGGATTGCTGTGAGTTTGAGGCCACCCTGAGACTACATAGTGAATTCCAGGTCAGGTCAGCCTGAGCTAGAGTAAGGCCCTACCTCGAAAAAAAAAGTCTCATCATGGGCTGGAGGGATTGCTTAGTGGTTAAGGCGCTTGCCTGCAAAGCCTAAGGATCCAGGGCTCGATTCTCTAGATCCCACATAAACCAGATTCACATGATGGCACATGCATCTGGAGTTCACTTGCAGTAACTAGAGGTCCTAGTGCACCCATTCTCTCTCTCTCTCCTCTTTCTCTCTAATAAATAATAAATAAAATATTTTTTAAAAGAATTTTAAAAATCTTATCATATGACAATGAAAGTTTTTGTTGATAGTTATAAGATGAACTAACTAAAGAAGATAAACTGAAGAAAAAAACTTTAAATATTGGATGTTAAATGTTTGATGAAAAAGATTGTTATATAGATTGTAAGGAAAAATATGTAGATGAAGGTATGAATAAAGTATGAGAATGAAGGTGTGAGTAAGCTTAAATGGAAGGTTAAAGACAAAGTACTTGATCAGATTACAGACTTCCTGAGAAGTGACTATTAGCCTAGGATTTATATCAGACTATCAAAGGAAGGCCCTGGCTGGTAGCAGATTACTATGGTATTCAGGCTGTAAACTTAAATTGAATTTATTGATGTTAATCTGGTCATGATAATGGTTTATGAAAGACTGATTTTAGGGTACCTAACCAAGTTAGCTAAATTCTTCTATTTGTCAACCTTTTAACTAAATCTTAAGGTTAAAATTGACTCGTTAATATTTAATCCTGCCTCAAAAAAAAAAAAAAACTCACAGAGAAATTATTTACTCTTTTTTCTAATTTTATAAGGTAACTAGACCACATTTCGAGACACTGAACAGTATTTATCTGCCATATACTTGAAAACTATTTACTTCATGGTGAGCAGCAAAAAAAAAAAAAAAAATTCTAAACAAAGTTATGTTGTGATTTAAGATGTAATTTCTCAATTCCTCCAACAATCAATCTAAATACTTAAAATTTAACTTATGTCATTACTGAACAAGTTTACCAAAGTACCACAGATAGAATTACAGAGTTGATTAAAGTTCAAATAGTTATAGATTATGTCATTAAATTCTGTGTATGTTTGGAATTCAATATAGTTCTATAAAATTGATTTGGAGGAGATTAAAAATATTTCTTTTGGGCTCAGCAGTTAAAGGTGCTTGTTTGCAAAGCCAGATGCACATAGTGGAGCATGCATTTGGAAATTGTTTGCAGTGGCAAATGGCCCTGGCATGCCCGTTCCCTCTCTTTTCCATGAGACTTGCTTCCTTTTTTCATTAGATCATGGCAGTTTAGTCCAGTTCCTCTATTTTTTTGGTATGTAGATGTAACTCAATTAATTTCAGAAACTGACTTATAGATTGGGTGGATATCTTATTTAGCTTTTAAAATTGCTAAATCTGGGCTGGAGAGATGGCTTAGTGGTTAAGCGCTTACCTGTGAAGCCTAATGACCCCGGTTCAAGGCTTGATTCCCCAGGACCCACGTTAGCCAGATGAAGAAGGGGGCGCACGTGTCTGGAGTTTGTTTGCAGTGGCTGCAGGCCCTGGCATGCACATTCTCTCTATCTATCTATCTATCTATCTATCTATCTATCTATCTGCCTCTTTCTCTCTCTGCCTGTTGCTCTCAAATAAATAAATGAAAGTAACAAAAAAAAATTTAAGTGCTAAATCTCCTCATTAAAAAATATATATATAAAGCTGGAGCCAGGCGTGGTGGCACACACCTTTAATCCCAGCACTCGGGAGGCAGAGGTAGGAGGATCACCATGAGTTCAAGGCCACCCTGAGTCTCCATAGTGAATTCCAGGTCAGCCTGGGCTAGAGTGAGACCCTACCTCAAAAAAAGAAACCAAAAAAAAAAAAAAAGTGACATTGTGATTTTGTTCTTAGAAAACCTGAAGAAGCTCCCTAAGTCTTAGGAAAATCCACTGTATACAAACAATATAAGTATAGTTTGTCTAAGCTTCATATAACAGTCATATTTCTTTAGTTAAGTCTTAAAATTGTCCTATGGTAAAAGGTACTTAAGAAATTACTTTGTGTCTGTCATATTGTCTCTAATGTATGTTAAAATTGGGCTTATTTAAAGCCCTAGGGGTGTAACGTCTGCTACTGTCTGGCCAAATGTATATACTATACTTATCAAACTGCCCAGTAAGCACTTCTGTTAATGTTCACACCCTTATATTAATGCTACTCTCACTTTTGGTTAAGAATCTTCTCTTTTCAGATGGCAGTGACCTTGGGACAACTCAGAAGGTATCATGGTGATGGAAAAAAATGACCGCAGTGCTCAGTACTGCAATATCTGTATCACACCTTCCAAGGCTCAGGCTCTAATGAGGAAGAGGTGGTGAAAGAATTCAAGAGCTAAAGGAAGGGCAGGACTCCATACAACATGCTCCGTCCAGACACAAAATGGCCTGGATATCCATGGTCTCACAGAGCCTGATACTACCTGCATAAGACCATCATAAGAGGAGGAAAAGATCATGACATCAAAAGTAAAAGAGAGACTGATTGAGATGGGGAGGGTGTATGATGGAGAGTGGAGTTTCAAAGGGGTAAGTGGGGGGAGGGAGGGTATTAGCATGGTGTATTTTTTATAATCGTGGAAGTTGTTAATAAAAAAATTAAAAAATTCAAAAAAATTTGGGCTTATTTAGCCCAACAATGACCAAGTTTTATTTTATTCTTAAGCTATGTATAATCAGTCTCAGTCAAGGTTTCATTTAATTAATTGTCTCATTTCTGGTATCTTAAGCTCATTGCTTATACAGATATTGATACTTAAGACATGTTTCCTGCCCTGGAAAAATAATCTTAAATTTCTGTTCTGCTTCCAGTTTGGGGGGTAATTGGCACTTATATTGGTATACAGACTAGCCAAAGTTGTTTTCAAACACAGATGCCAAGTTTTTATACTGTCTTGTCTTTTTCCTGGGATATATTTTTAGATTAAATCAATTGCTTTAAAGTTGTTGATAAAAAATTGGTAAAATATTGTTTTTAGGACTACTAAAATGTTCTGCCTATACTTATAACTGACAGATACTTAAAAAATAAAATGTGTATGTGTTCTATGTTCCAGATATAGCTTACACTGTCATCTGACAACTAAACTTAAATATTAGTCAAAATGATTCTAAGCTGGGCATGGTGGCACACTGCCTTTAATCGCAGCACTCAGGAGGCAGAGGTAGGAGGATCACTGTTAGTTCGAGGCCACCCTGAGACTACATAGAGAATTCCAGGTCAGCCTGAGCTAGAGTGAGACCCTACCTCAAAAACAAAAAAAAAAAAAAAAAAAAAAAGATTCTAATCTATTGTGTCATTCTCTAACCAGATCTGCTTTGCTAACCAGGTATGTTCTGCACCCTTTTAACTAATCTGTTCTGCTAATCAGATATGTACAGTCTCTGAGTGATTAATAATCACATGTAGAAGCCAAAATCAATTGGAAACATTGACATTAAAAGGATAACGAACATCTTGGTTCCTGCTCCCAGGTCAGAAGGCCACAGAAGATGATGGGATACTTGCTAACCTCTAGCCTCTGGTTAAGTTACCTTCTTCTTGATCAGAGACAATATGGAGACCCAGAGATGAATTCCAAGCCAGTGTATCTGTAACAAGAGTCACATCAGAGGAAAATCAATCCTGCAGGCTTCCCAAAAGAGGGAATTTGGTCAGCAGAGCCTTGACTTATCCTAGCAGATGACAATACTGAGCCATAGAACTCCTCACAGGTCTCTAAAAGTCTCTTCTACAGCACCATTATTGACCTCCAAAATGTACAGTTAATTCTGGCAGCCTACATGGTCTTAATCACCCAGTAAGAAAATATAACTACATTATAAAGATTCAGACTAATAGGCTCCCCTGTCTGATGCTGGCTTACAATACTAAACTCTAACATTAACTCATGCCTTCTGCCTCTGCCTGTCCCTGATTACTTCTGAGCTTCCCGGCCCCAGCTCCTCCCACTTGCCTTAGCCAGAATCAGAACTATTCCTTGGGCCCTCCTCCTTAGCTCTTACCCTGCCTAATCCAGGGATAAGTACACTGCCACCCCAACGGGCACTCTCAAACTCTCTCATGTTCCTACACTTCCCCTGATCCCAAAATGCTCCTCTTGAATACACGGATGCTCCTCTGCCTCCCCTCTCTTGCCCCAAGCCCTCTATCCCTCGCCTGTGAGTGTTCATCCTCCCCTTGTGCCTGGCGTTTTGATGTCATAGCTGTTGGCAAGAGCAAATCCTTCCTTCTGTCTTCTCACAGGGTGTACATAGCCCATCTCCCTCACCTTTTCTATAATATATGTCATCAGCAACTGCCCTGAAGCCAGCTCAATACAGGGAAGGCACAAGAGAAGTCTCTGTTTCATTCAGGATGAAGTCCTAACAACATACTACACTGGGACTGATGGAGGGGGCTCAGTACCGATCTCACCACTCTGCCACCTCTAGCCATCATGGAACTGCCTCCTCATCACCTGCCATGAAGGGAGACCCATTGACCACACTATCCAGCCTCTCCAATAAGAACTCATTGCCCCTATGGTCAACATGAGGAAATTAACCTTCATCGCTTATCATTAACAAAAGGCTGGAATGTTAGGTCAGGACAGGCTCCCAAAATGGAGTCACAAGGACAGCAGGATGGCAAAAGAGTAAGAAACTGAATTATCCACATTCCTCAAGAAACCACCCAGCTATTATCCCTTCCTTGCCTAACAATGCCCCCAGGTCATGGTTTCCTGCTCCCCTATCTCATAAGTTGCCTGCTCACTGTTCTGGTCTCACACCCCCGTAGCTATTTGTCCTTTTCCCTTCCTCACCTTCCCCGAACTGAAAAGCCTAATAAATCACATTATCTGAAAACTCAGGTTGTCTGTGCTCCTTCCTCTCTTGTGAGCCACCCCTGGCAACTTGTGTTTTTCCCCAATTAAAAAAAAAAAAAGGGAAAGCCAAAGTATTTTTATCTCCACACATCAAACAATTAGTTCTCCATTACACACCAACTAGATGTCCTAAAATTTAACTCAATTCTGACATTACATTTAAATGGATGGTGTCAGAGCCTACAGGCTAAGGGCTCAATCCCACAAGCCTGCCCTTCACTTGAGATGCCAATTGCAAAACACAGACTGTGCTCCATACTTCAGTGACAGGCTACAAATCAGGGCTCCTATGCTCCCTTTCCAGGTTCAATCTACTAGAGTAGTTCACAGAATCCAGGGAAATACTACTTATATTCACCTATTTGTCTCTTCTCATTAAATTAGCATACAATATGATGGGTTTCATTATGGCATTCACTTACATATACGTCAATATATTTTGTTCCTATTCATCCCCCTTCCCCACTGCCCTCCCCCAACCCTCTTTTTGTTTGTTTTGTTTCGTTTCAGTTTCATTTTGTTTTTCAAGGTAGGGTCTCACTCAAGCCCAGGCTGACCTGGAATTCACTATGTAGTCTCAGGGTGGCCTCAAACTCACAGCAAACCACCTACCTCTGACTCCCAGAGTGCTGGGATTAAAATCGTGCACCACCATGCCTGGCCAGACCTCTTCTTATTGGTCCCCCTCCATTCATTTGTTATAAAGGATGCAGATGAACAACTTGGTGGAAGAGCTGCATAGAACAGGTGTATTGGAAGGCACAGAAAGATTTTATGTTCTCTCTGGGCACAACAACGACCTAGGCACCTCCATATGAGAGACCAAATATAACCATTTTAAGTAAAAAGGCCCAGGCCTGACTTAGAGAACTAGCTGGCTAATGTGCTGATCTTTGCTTCTGTAAACTTTGCTTGCTTGCTCAATTGCTGCCTTTCCCCCAAAGTTTCTAAGGAATCTCCACTTCAAGGACATTGCAGAAACACTCCACTGCAGGGGGCCTCTGACCAACTGCTTAGATAGAAACTGAGGAATCTCCACTTCAAGGACAATGGAGATAACTTCATCTGCCTGGAGTGCCCCTAGCTCTTGCCCCCAACTTTGCCCACTGAAACCCCAAGCCAATCAGAACTATTTAAATCAACCAATCATGTATCTATCCCCTACTTCTTTGTTCGAATTCCTATATGAACCCCTTCCCCCAAAATAAAGGGGCTCTCTCCCTCACTACTGCTGTGCTGGACTGTGGGGACTGAGCCCAGGCCTAGGCTTGCAATAAAGAAACCTGTTGCTTTTACATTCGAGTATCTCGGCTTCTGTGGTGGTTCTCTGGGTGACTCCTGGGTGACCGGGGGACTTGGCTCCTGGTCAGGGGTCTTGGCACAACACATATGTTCATCTGTACAGAGGTTCATAGAACTAGTCATCTAGGGGCTTTTTGTTTGTGCATTTGTTTGATTGATTTGTATTTTTATTTAGTTTTCTTTCTTTTAAAAATATTTACTAAGCCGGGCGTGGTGGCGCAGGCCTTTAATCCCAGCACTCGGGAGGCAGAGGTAGGAGGATCACCGTGAGTTCGAGGCCACCCTGAGACTACATAGTGAATTCCAGGTCAGCCTGAACAAAAGTGAGACCCTACCTCGTAAAACAAAAAAAAAAAAAAAAAAAAAAAAAAATTTACTTATTTATTTGAGAGAGAGAGAGTGGCAGAAAGATAATGGGCACACCAGGGCCTCTAGCTGTTGCAAACTCATAACACATGTGCCACCTTGTGCATCTGGCTTACGTGAGTAGTGAGGAATTGAACGTGGGTCCTTAGGCTTCACAGGCAAGCACCTTAACTGCTAAGCCATCTCTCCAGTCCTCATCTGGGTTTTTTTTGTTGTTGCTGTTGGTCTAGTCTGGTCTTGTTTTGTTTGAGGTAGGGTCTTGCTCTAGCCCAGGCTGACCTGGAATTCATTATGTAGTCTCAGGGTGGCCTCAAACTCAATGTGATCCTCCTACCTTGGCCTCCCAAATGCTGGGATTAAAAGCATACACCACCAACCCCAGATCATTGGGGGTTTTTAATGGAAGCTTCATTACATATGGTTGGTTCAGTCACTGACCACTGGTATTCAACACAACCTTCATCTCCTCTCCCCTCCTATCTGTTGGGAAATGAAGACAGAATTTGAAGGCTGGTAGCCTGGCTTCAAAGCACTAGGCAACTATTACACCATTATATTCTCTCACAGTTTCATAGCTTTTTTTGGTTTGCTCTTTTATTTGTTTTTTCAAAGTAGGGTCTTGCTGTAGCCGAAGCTAACCTGGAATCCACTACGTAGTAGTAGTCTCAAGCTGGCTTCAAACTCAGTGATCCACCTACCTCTGCCTACTGAGGGCTGGGATTAAAGGCACCACCACACCCAGCAAGGCTTCATTTTTACTTATTTATTTGAGAGAGGGAAAGAGGCAGCGAGAGAGAGAGAATGGGCATTCCAGGACTTTTAGCCACTAAAAATGAACTCCAGATGCATGTGCCACCTTGTACATCTGGCTTTATATGGGTACTGGGGAATCGAACCCAGATCCTTGGGCTTTGCAGGCAAGTGCCTTAACCACTAAACCATCTCATCAGCCCTCATATCTTTTTAATCCAGTATCTTAGGCATCATAATATCAAGATACTCGCCTTTGTTACTTATCATAATAATATAAAGGGATTGATGCATATTCTACAGATGTGAGCCCTGTAGAATAATAGAAAGAAATGCAGTGAATAGAAATCTAAAGAACAGGTTCCTCATCAGAAAACCTTGTAAAAGATTCCTACCTTGATCATATGAGCTGAACAGGATAAGGCAGGAAGATCACAATTTCAAGGACAGCCCAAAGCTCTACTTGCCTAGAGTGGTAGGACACACCTACCACTTGAGAGGGGAATTACCCCACATATTCCCTGTTAGCTGCAGCTGCTGCTGCAGAGCTATAATTACTCAGGTGCATGTGCTCAAGCTCAAGCCCAGCTCCTGCCAGACACTGCACCCAGGTGTGCTGACTCCTTTCAGACTCAGCCCCAGACCCAAAATAAAAAGCCTGGCTGCTCACAGAGGCTTGTGGTGGGCTTTTTCCTCTTTTCCAGCTCCTGGGCTATTCATCTCTCAGCATCTGAGGTTTTCACCACTGATAAGGTCTTGTTCTTCCCACCCTAGCAGCTTAGTTTAGCTTAGTAATTAATAATGAAACCCAGCTTAGCTTAGCTGCTGCCAGGGTATAAAAGGATATACATGGACCCTTAGACCATGTGGATGTATCCACTCCTCACCCTTTTGTTCTCAGACTAACCTCCCCTGCCATTCCCCCTTCTTTGGACTCTCCCTCACCCCTCCTGACTCCTGAATAAATAATAATAAAGAATTCACAAAAATTATCCTTCTCAGTCTTGTTTTATTTCAATTCTTTAAGTAAAGCAGACTTGAGCTCAGGCTTGGGGTTTGCACTTGAACCCCCAAAGTAAGTCCCATTTAAATCTAATACTGTAGAGGCTAAAGCAAGACTATCTCACATCCAAAGCCAGATGTGGCTATATAGCAAGACTGCCTCGAATTAAGAGAGGAGGAGGGGTCAGGGTAGATTTCCAATCCAGGAGCCTGTCAAGTCCACACATCCAATACACTCCATCACTCTTTTTTTTCTCTTTATTATATTTTTTAGATTACTTGCTTCATCACTCTTCAGGAATTTCAATAGATGACTAGTTATGATTAATAAACATGTGACATAAAATTTTTCCTGATTTGAACCTTAAAAATTATTTCTTTTTAATGATAAAATTAAGCTACCTCTTTTTTATCATTCAGACAAGTAAGCAGAAAAGAAAATTTAATCAAAGGCTTACCTTCTTTCTACTTTATGTAAAGCCTTTAACTGTGTGATTACTCTGCCATCTAGCTTCCTAAGCCTAAATAGCTGTTCCCAAGGTTCTCCTGGGCCATATTAGGACTAAGCAATGCTTTGGTCTGAAGTGCATGTTTTATAGCACGTAACAAATGCCCAGTGATACTACACACAGAGCAATAACAAGAAGCATCATGTCTCCTCTACAACAAGAAACAGTCCTTATTTGAACAGTCAATCTACAATGAGGTCAGAGAGCCCTGAGACAGCTGAGATCTCTTCTTGTAAAATAAAGGTCAACTGAACAGCATACTTCTTTTCTAAGAATCTGGAATGCAGATCTGTGACTTAAACGGGGTGAGGTTAAAACAAAAGGCCAACACATAAAACACTGAACATCCATCCATCTGTTGTTTGATGAAATCTTGTAAATTATTTGAAAACATGGTAGTCTATGTTCCATGACAGAAGGAATTTTGTTTTGTTTTGTTTTAACCTTGCTATTCTAAAGTTACCAAGAATAATATTTATTATAGAAATTGTATTATTTCTAGACAATGGTAACATAGACCCATGAAAAGGAGGGGAAATCTCTATTTTGGCCTGAATTCAAATTTGAGATCATAGTACAACACTGTCCTTGAGTCATCAATATTGGGAAATAAATGTTCTCATCTCCCTCAGGCTAGCGAGACTATTGCTGTCAGTGGGGAACAACTTGACTGGCAAACAAGGGCAAGGTTATTCTCTCCCAGAGAAGATCCCACAACCTTCCTGTGAAATCATTCCTTTGTGATGAAAGGATTTGTACTCAGTTGCCCTGGAGTTCTTTTGTGTTCTATTGATTGAACTATACAGGCTACTACCACACACACATATACACACAGATAGAGAAATATACACATGTGTATATTTCTCTCTGTTCAGGCATCTAGTTTGGAAATGTTTTCAATTAAAGAGGAACGTGTGTTTTTCATTACATCATCAGCTTTCAATGATTAATGTGATAGAATTTAATATAAAAGTATCATATACACAGAGACCTATAGGAAAAAATATGAAAGACTTAGATAGACCAAAAAAAATGGCGAGGAAGCCAGGCATGGTGGTACATGCCTTTAATCCCAGCACCAGGGAGGCAGAGGTAGGAGAATAGCCATGAATTCAAGGCCATTCTGGGACTACATAGTGAATTCCAGACCAGCCTGGGCTACAGTGAGACCCTACCTTGAAAAAAAAAAAATAGGACACATGGCTGGCACAGAGCGAGTACACCAGATCCCTGTTCCCCAGGGCTCCTCCCAGTTTCCTGGTCCTGGTAGGTCCTCCTGTGGCTGGCTTGAGGAAACAGGCCCCTTGCTCCACCTTCCTGATTGAAGTGCCCCCTGGGTCCCCAATTCCTGGAGACTCTGTGCCAGAGGGTGTGCACCAAGGGTGAGTGCAGTGCAGAGTGAAGAGACCAGGTCCCAGCTCCCCAGGGCTCCTCCCACTTTCCGGTCCCTGTAGGTGCCCCTGTGCCTGGCTTGGGGAGGCCTGGTCCTTGTGTGGAGGCTGTGGGTAAAGACCTTTTGCTCTGGTATCCTGACTGGCCCTCAGGTACCAGCATCCCTATTCTGCTGACTCAGAGGGCCCACGAGCCACTATAGGAGCAGGCCTCTTGCATCTGGCTCTCTAGCTTCCTGGTGCCTGGTTCCTCTGAGCTGAAAGGTATATACAAGTAGAGTGAGTAGAATAGAGCTCCCAGGTTTCTAGGTACCTTTGATGTGCCTGCAGTCTGCACAATCTGCATATCTGTGGTTATAACCCCACTGCACACAAATATACCAATCTAGTCCACATTTAAAACAGAACAGCCTCTGAGGATCCTACAAGGACAAAAACTTGCTTCCTCCTCCAAGAATAAAGTGTCTCCCCAAGATGATAGGCACAACACAAAAAAGCCAACCAAAGTCAAAAAACTAAGAGATCTCCACCAAGGATGCCTAGTCCCACAATGGAAGCCTCCAATGAAATCATACAGAAATCAACAGAAATTCAACCCCAAAATGAAAATGCACAGCCAATGAGACCCTGATCAAAAGAATTGCTGAAATGGAAGCAAACCATCAAAAAACCAATAATTGTATCAATGAAATTGAACAGAATTGTCTCTTAGAATATTCAGTTTTTGCCAGTAGGCTTAACTTGATTGAAGAAAATGTTAGAACTCTCAAAAGAGATATGAATGAATTAAAGGTGAGTCAAGAAATGGAAGATCTCAATAACTGATTAAGCTTAATGAAGGCTTGATCAAATGTAAGAGTGATTCCAGGAAGCATCAAGAAAATTAGAACTCAAGCCGGGCATGGTGGCGCATGCCTTTAATCCCAGCACTTGGGAGACAGAGTTAGGAGGATTGCCGTGAGTTCGAGGCCACCCTGAGACTACATAGTGAATTCCAGGTCAGCCTGGGCCAGAGTGAGACCCTACCTCGAAAAACTAAAAAAGAAAAAGAAAAAGAAAAAGAAAATCAGAACTCAAATTGAAGTTGTACCTCAAGAAAGAGATGGACATGATGCAATATAACACAACAGAAAGCAAAAATCAAATAGAACTTATAAAAACCTCTGCAGAACCCCTCACAGTTACTCATGTGGAAGACAGAAACTCTGACCTGGAAAACAGAAGAAATTGATCGGGAAGCCAAACACTTTGCTAAGTTCACAAAATCAAGTGCATAGAATATGAGGGGACTATGAGATACCCTAAAATAACCAAATATCTGGATCATGGGTATGCCAGAAAGAGAAGAAATCCAGGCCAGAGGCATCAAGAACACATTCAACAAAATATTGAAGAAAAGTTTCTGAATCTCTCAAAAGAGAGGCCCATCCAGATACAAGCCCACAGAGCACCAAACAGACAGGAGCAAAGAAGAAACTCTCCAAGGCACAACATAGTTAAAACTCTTAACAATGAAAATAAAGGGAGAGTGCTAAAAGCAGCAAGAGAGAAACAACTCACAACATCCAAAGGCAATCCCATCAGAATTATGTCAGATTCTCAGTGGAAACCCTAAAAGCCAGAAGGACCTGGAATGGAACACTTCAAAGTCTAAAAAACTATGGCTTCAGGCTGAAGATACGGCTTAGCGGTTAAGTCCTTTGCCTGCATAGCCAAAGGATCCTGGTTCAATTCTCCAGGACCCACGTAAGCCAGATGCACAAGGGGGTATATGCATCTGGAGTTCATTTGCAGTGGCTGGAGGCCCTGGTACGCACATTTTCTCTCTCTCTCTTTCTCTCTCTCTCCCTCCCTCCCTTCCTCCCTCCCTCCCTCCCTCTTTTTCTCTCTCAAATAAATAAATAAAATATATTTTTAGGGCATGGTAGCACATGCCTTTAATCCCAGCACTTGAGAGGCAGAGGTAGGAGGATCACTGTGAGTTCAAGGCCAGCCTGAGATGATATAGTGAATTCCAGGTCAGCCTGGGCTAGAGTGAGACTATACCTCGAGAATAAATAAATAATTTTTTTAAAAAAACTATAGCTTTCAACCCAGGCTACTCTACCCAGTAAAAGTATCCCTCATAATAGATGGTGAAAGGTCAACTTTTCATGAAAAAAGTCAACTCTATGATTATATGAACACAAAGCCAAACCTACAGAGAATACTCCACACAGAAGAGTCAAACAACCAATCTCAAGAGCCAAGAAAAATAGTATCACAATAACCAAAAATAGACCAAGCTCAAAAAAATACAAAACACAAGGAAGCACCAAACCCCATAAAGCACCTCATCATGGCACAGATTAATTCAAACCTCACAGTAAAAACATTCAATATTACTGGTCTTAACTCACCCATCAAAAGACACCAGTTATCAGGGTGGATCAAAAAAACCCACCCTTCTATCTGCTGTCTTCAAGAAACCCACCTCAACGCTAAAGATAAACACCTCCTCAGGGGGAAAGGATGGAAAGTGATATTCCAAGCAAATGGAAATAAAAAAATAAGCAGGCAGCCGGGCATGGTGGCACATGCCTTTAATCACTGAAATAAACTTAAAACTCACCCACCACGGCTCAGGGAATTTTGGGGAAGAGGGGACAGGAAGATTGTAAGAGCCACAGGTTGAGACATCATGCCCAGAGGCCTTCCCTCCCCACAAAAATAACTGACTACTACTCCCACAATGCATAAACTACAACCCCATGGGGAATAACTACAACCCTACTAGGAGTGACCCTAACAGAATGGGGGCAGGGGCAAGGGAAAAGAGGGTACCAACACAGGATGTATCCATACAAGCCTCTTGTTAATAATAATAAATATTTTAAAAATGGCAAGGTGTTTCCAATGTGGAAAGCAAATGAGAAAGATATCCAACCTTGACCCTCTGGTCTTCACACACATGGGCCCACACATGTGTACACACACACACACACACACAAAGTTAAAATAAATAAGGTGAAGAGTAACTGAGGAAAACACCTGATGTCAACCTGTGGCCATATGTATGCACATTGATACACACATACTTGCACTGTTTGTATGCATACAAACATGCATACAGCCCTGTATACACACCACAAACACACATACACATGCAAAAAAAAAAAAGTCACATTGAATAAAATTACCTTTGTTCTCTGTGAATTTGGGACAAACAGAAACACTATGATTTAGAATGGTGACTTTGAGTCATGTCAACCTGAGAGAGTGTGGGGCTTTGTGTCATGTGGTCTCACTCAATTTCCTAAGAACAGTAACAACCAGCCATATGACTAGTCGCCAACAGCCTATGTAATGGTGCCCCTATAAAAACTCTGAACACTCAGCCAGGCATGGTGGTGCATGCCTTTAATCCCAGAAGAGGTAGGAGGATTGCTGTGAGTTCAAGGCCACCCTGAGGCTACATAGTGAATTCCAGGTCAGCCTGGGCTAGAGTGAAACTCTACCTCAAAAAAAAAAAAAAAAAAAATCTGAAAACCAAATGTGGTAAACTTCCTTGTCTGGCATTATTCATGTGTGCTGAGACACCATGATGCTGGAAAAGCAACAATTCCATGATTTCATGGACAACATGAAGAGAACATGGAGAGCAAGAGAAGCCTGTATTTAGTACTTTCTGAGAATGAGAACTTCTCTGGTTGATTCTATATCCCTTTTCTGAAATAAGCCAGAACCCTGAGTATCACAGTTTTCAGTGACTTCTGTGAGTCTTTATAGTGAACTAGTAACAATTAGAGCAGTCTGGGGAATCCCTCAATTTATAGCTGGTGTCAGAAATTTGGGCACTCAAAACACTTGATTGCCTGCCAGAGGCAAGACTCTATTGCTAAAGACACCATAGGCTGCAGTCACAGGACATCAGAATACCATGCTGGAACTGAAAGGGAAACTAGCTCCCTCCTGGCTAGTCTTCATAACGCTGGAAAGCCGTATGGGAGCTGCTAGAAGAAAACAGTCACCGACAGCATGATAAGCAGGGGACCCAGTCAGCCCACCAAGAAGTATACACTTGGGCTGGAGAGATTGCTCAGCAGTTAAGGTCCTTGCCTGAAAAGCCTAATGACCTGGGTTCAATTTCACATAAAACCAGATGCAAAATGGCACATGCATCTGGAGTTCATCTGCAGTGGCTGGAAGCCCTGGCACACCCATTCTCTCTGTCTCTCTTCTCTTTCTCTCCACTTGCAAATAAATACTTTAAAAAAAAATGAAGTAGTACACATTTGTGCAACAGTGGCAAGTAGCATCTACAAGTAACCAACTATTCTGTGATTGGACAAGAGGCCCACTCAGTGGGAGAGAACATATATCTGGTACTGGAAACCAAGTCAGAATCCCATAATCAGGAAGTTCAAACTCCAGAGAGAATCCTCCACTATTCTCTAGAGAAGAAGTATAGGCTTGCACACCAACAAAAAAAAAAAAAAAAAAAAATTACTCAAATAACTTTGCACACCCCTTTTAACCCAACCTGCTCTCATGCTTGGTTGAAGAATCTGCTTTATTTTACAGAAGACAGAAAAAACAGAGGAGAGCCAAGACCCATTATAAGACAAGAAGATACCTGGCAGCCCAACACAAGACTTGCCATCTCTACCTTATCTGCCAGGGCCCAAGATAACTTGCAGCAGAAGCAGCACCATGAACACTTCTCTTGCCACTAGCCTCACAACCAACTCCAGGGTGATGGTGGTAGACACAGTGATCAATCATGACCTATCAAAGCGGAAATCCAGAGGCTACAAACAACTCAATCCTGCCAGGGTTCAGGGATCATTGTAGAAGAGAGGGCAGAAAGATTGTAAGAGCTACAAAGTGGGGCGGAATACCCTGAGGCATAGTCCCACCCACACTACCCCTTAGGGACTGTCTAAGGCCTTCATGACCCCACAGTGAATACCATAACCCTACTGAGGAGGGCCCCAGGGAAATGGGATCATAGGCAAGGGAATATATATATATATATATATATATATATATATATATATATATATATATATATATATATATATATATATATATGTGTGTGTGTGTGTGTATATATATATTGGTTTTTCAAGGTAGGGTCTCACTCTGGCTCAGGCTGACCTGGAATTCACTATGTAGTCTCAGGGTGGCCTCAAACTCACATCCATCCTCCTACCTCTGCCTCCTGAGTGCTGGGATTAAAGGCATGCACCACCATGCCCAGCTCAATATATATTATTTTTAAAAATAAAATAAGAAGCCAGGCATGGTGGTGCACTCCTTTAATCCCAGCACTCAGGAGGCAGAAGTAGGAGAATCACCATGAGTTTGAGGACACCCTGAAATGACATAGTTAATTCCAGGTCAGCCTGGGCCAGAGTGAGACCCTACCTTGAAAAAACATAAATAAATAAATAAATATGAGAAAGAATGTCAGGTGTGGAGGGAGGGCTGATCAAAATCTAAGAGGATATAAATAAGTCATATGGAAACCTACTTTTTTGGACAATAGAACACACAGGAGCCATAATATTGTTAATACAAAATTTTCAGTGCTAGGGATGGGATACCCTCCAGTGAGTTGTTGGCCAGGGAGGTCCCTGATGCCCCCAAAACATTACAGGCCATTGCCAAGACCCTTGGTTTCCCACCAGGAATAGATGGTAAGACCCTATTGCTGAAGACTCCACATACTAGGGCTGCAAGGTCACTGAGAAATCCTGCTGGAGTTGTGCTGATAATGTACTCCATGTAGACCAGCTGAGAGAAAGCTGGAAAAAAGCCATGCTGCATGCAGCTCAATGGGAGAGAGAGAAATCACCAGTGAAGATATTCAGCAGTGGACACTGCAAGCTTATATTTGGTCAGCCAGGCCAAATGAGCCAATGGGTGCAATAGCGGCATGTCTGTTATGGGGGAAACTAACCGCCCTCTGCTTTGACTGGAGGCCCACTCCATGGGGATACTTAAAACTTAAAACAGGGGTAGTCATGAGCCCTAGGGGTGTAACATCTGCTGCTATCTGGCTAAATGTATACACTATGCTTATCAAACTGCCCAGTAAGCACTTCTGTTAGTGTTCATACCCTTATATTAATGCTACTCTCACTCTTGGTAGAGAATCTTCTCTTTTCAGATGGCAGTGACCTTGCAACGACTCAGAAGGTATCATGGTGCTGGAAAGAAATGACCGCAGTGCTCAGTACTGCAATATCCCTGTCACACCTTCCAAGGCTCAGGGTCTAATGCGGAAGAGGTGGCGGAAAGAATGTAAGAGCCAAAGGAAGGGTAGGACTCCTTACAACGTGCTCCCCCCAGACACAAAATGGCCTGGATATCCACGACCTCACAGTGCCTGACACTACCTACACAAGACCATCATAAGAGGAGGAAAAGATCATGACATCAAAATAAAAGAGGGACCGATTGACAGGGGGAGGGGATATGATGGAGAATGGAGTTTCAAAGGGGAAAGTGGGAGGACAGAGGGTATTACCATGGGATATTTTTTATAATCATGGAAGTTGTTAATAAAAAATATTTGAAAAGAAAATAAAAAAGAAATGTGGGCACTCCTGTAGACTATACCCCTAACCTTGTAGTCATGTTCACGAATTGAAAGATTCAATACTGTAAACATATCAATTCCTCTCAAATGTATCACAGAATACCATAACAATAATTCTAAAGCCAGTTAAGCTGGGTGTGGTGGCACATACCTATAATCTCAGTATTTGGGAGGTGGAGACATAAGTAACAGGAAAATAAAGGCCATCTCAACTACAGGTAAGGTAAAGGCCAAAATTTTTTCTTGAGGCAGGATCTCACTCTAGCCCAGGCTGATCTGAAATTCACTCTATAGCCCAGGAAGGCCTTGAACTCATGGCAATCCTTCTACCTCAGCCTCCAAAGTGCTTATATTGTAAGTATGAGCCACCATACAGAGCTGCAAAGATTTCCTGAACAAAATATAAGAGAAGTATCTACAAAAGAAAAACTTCGGCATGTTGGACTCTGTGGTTTTTTTTTAATATTTTATTTATTTGAGACAGAGAGAACAGCCACTGCAAATGAACTCCAGACATAAGCACCTCCTTGTGCATCTGGCTTACGTGGGTACTAGGGAAATGAACCTGGATCCTTAGACTTTGCAGGCAAGCCCCTTTACTAGTAAGGCATCTCTCTAGCCCTCTGTGGTGGTTTAAATATAAAATATCTCCCACAACCTTGTGTGTTTGTGATTAAGCCTCATACTTAATCCCAGCCGCTGGAGACTTTGAAAGATGGAACTTTGGTGAAGGAGTATCACTGGGACAAACTTCCCAACACTCATCACCACCCCACCACCCCAAGAAATAGCTAGAGCTCACTCTTACTGCTTTCTGTCAGCTGACAGGACCAGATGTGACACCCTGATGTCTGCTCATACCATTCTTTGCGTTCATACCATAAAGAAACTTTGACTTGAGACTAATCTGAAATAACATCCTTTCATAAACTGTTCCTGGTTGGGTATTTTATCTCAGCAATGAGAAGGTAACTGCTGGAATTAAAGGCATGAGCCACCATACCCAGCACAGATTTGAAACCAAGTGTGCACCCCCCCCACACACACACACACACACTGTAGCATCAAATCTACTTCAAAAAGAAAATTCAGGGCTGGAGAGATGGCTAAGCAGTTAAGGCGCTTGCCTGAAAAACCAAAGGACCTTGGTTCAATTCTCTAGTACCCACATAAGCACAAGGTGGTGCATGCATCTGGAGTTTATTTGCAGTGGCTAGAAGCCCTAGCACACCCATTCTCTCTCTCTCTCTCTCCCTCTTTCTCTGCCTCTTTCCCTCTCACAATAAATAAATAAATAATAAAATTTATAAAGAAAATTCAAATCTGTGCTGGGCATGGTGGCTCATGCCTTTAATTCTAGCACTCAGGAAGCTGAAGCAAGAGAATCATTGTGAGTTCAAACCAGCCTGGGCTACAGTGAGACCCTGCTTCAAAAAAAAAAAAAAAAAAAAATCAGCCAGGCATGGTGATACACACCTTTGATCCAGCACTCATGAGACAGAGGTAGGTTTGAGGCCAGCCTGAGACTACATAGTGAATTCTAGGTCAGCCTGGGCTAGAGCAATACACTACCTCAAAAAAAAAAAAAAAAAAGAGCCGGGTGTGGTGGTGCACACCTTTAATCCCAGCACTCTGGAGGCAGAGGTAGGAGGATCACCATGAGTTCGAGGCCACCCTGAGACTACATAGTGAATTCCAGGTCATCCTGGGCTAGAGTGAGACCCTACCTCAAAAAAACAACAATAATTTTAACTATGTATGGACTGGAGAGATTGCTTAATGGTTAATGCACTTGCCTGCAAAGCCAAAGGTCCCAGGTTCGATTCCCTAGGACCCACATAAAACCAGAGGTACAAGGTGGTGCATGCATCTGGAGTTTGTTTACAGCAGCTAGAGGTTCTGGCACACCCTTTCTCTCCCTATCTATCTGCTTTTTTTTTTTTTCTCTCTCTCTCTCTCTCAAATAACTAAATAAAAATTTGGACAAACTATATATGTTTTTAAAACTGCTGTTGGGTTGGGAAGATGACTCAGCTGTTAAAGGTACTTACCTGCTTGCAAAGCCTGATAGCCTGAGTCTGATTCCCCAATACCCATGTAAGGCCAGATGCACAAAGTGATGCATATATTTGAAGTTCATTTGCAGTGGCAAGGGGTTCTGGCATACCCATTCTCTCTCTCCTCACAAAGAAATTTAAAAAAAAAATTTTTAAGGTAGGGTTTTACTCTAGCCCAGGCTGACCTGGAATTCACTAGGTAGTATCAAGCTGGCCTCAAACTCACAGCAATCCTCCTACCTCTGCCTCCCAAGTGCTGGGATTTAAAGTGTGTGCCACCACACCTGGCTTTCAGGCATTTAAAAAAAAAAAAACACTTGTCCTTTTTTTTTTTTTTTTTTTTTTGTAGAATCCATGAAGATTAAACACCCTACTTAAATCCCCAGCAGGCATTCCCATG
This sequence comes from Dipus sagitta, assembly GCA_036346955.1. Classification (NCBI taxonomy): domain Eukaryota; kingdom Metazoa; phylum Chordata; class Mammalia; order Rodentia; family Dipodidae; genus Dipus; species Dipus sagitta. Next base: position 100,484,806 of record CM070775.1, read on the forward strand.
CTATGGGGGATGTTTCACTGGGGTTGGATCTTTAGTCCAGCCCTACTAAGGGTACAGAGACCCAAGTTTGAGCTGTAGCTGTGTTTGCTGGCTGCGTGGCAGTGTCTCTCTGCTATCGATCTATGGAAGGATCTTCCATGGTGATGGAACTTCCCCTGGATTCTGTAAGCCTGAAATAAACTCTTTGTTCTCATCAGCTGCTTCTGGTCAGGTATTTGTCCAGCAGCAAAAACTGTAATAGCTGGGCATAGTGGCACACACCTTTAATCCCAGCACTGGGGAGGCAGAGGTAGCAGGATTGCCGTGAGTTTGAGGCCCCCCCCGAGACTCCATAGTGAATTCCAGGTCAGCCTGCGCCACAGTGAGACCCTACCTCGAAGAAAAAAAAATGCAACAAGGATAAATGGAAAATTACACACTGCCACATAGCTCAGGACACATCTTGCTACAAAGTGAGATTAAATACGGTTGCAGTCAGGTTCACATTGCTGGTAGAAATCACCCAACCAAGAGCAGCACATGGGGAAAAAGAGGTTTATTTTGGTTCACAGGCTCTAGGGGAAGCTCCATGATGGCAGAGGGAAACGATGGCATGAGCAGAGGGTGGACATCACCCCCTGGCCCACATAAGGTGCACAAGAGGAACATGAGAGTGTGCCAAACATTAGCAAGGGGAAACTGGCTATAACATCCATAAGCCCGCCCCCAACAATACACCCCCTCCAGGAGGCATTAATCCCCAAATCTCCATCAGCTGGGAACCTAGCTTCAGAATACCTAAATTTATGGGGGACACCTGAATCAAACCACCACATTCCGCCCCTAGCCCCCATAAACCAATAACCATACATAATTTAAAGTGAAATGCATTCATTCAACTTTAAAAGTTCCCATAGTTTTTATCAACCCTAATGATGTTCAGATAGCCCCATAATCCAAGGTCTTTTAACTGAGCCATAATACCAAAAGTCCCCAAAAAACCCATAACGGCACAGAAGAAACATTCACACTGTAAAAGAAAGCATTGGGCATAGCAAAGAAATATTCAACCAATACAAGATTTGAAACAACCAGGGAAAACATTAAACTCTGTAGCTTTAAGTCCAAAAACTCTAACTGGTGACAAATCTCCCAGTCGTATAACTCTAACCAGCAATAAGTGTCTGGACTTACAATTCCATCCCTCCAGCTAGGCTACTCACAGTTCTGGAACACTTCATCAGGGCCAGCTGCTCCTTAGCAGTCATCTCATGGTCCCGGCATCACCACTGGGTCTCCACTGCAATCCATGGTTCATCCTCATGGCCCTATGGGTCTCCATGCAGGCAACCACCAAACCTACTTCACACTGCCCATGGCCATGGCCAAAACACAAGACTGTGTTGCAAACTCAATGACCCTCTCTTTCCTGCATTTCTTATACTCCACAGTACCAGGTAGGGTGCCAATTTGTTAATCCAGGGGGGGATAAAGCAGACTTTGAAGAACAGGACCCTCCTTGGGAACTCAGGCCCCTTCAAAAAAATTGACATTCTTCCTGTTGCCCCAGTGCAGTTCAGCTAGTCCAGTCTCAAAGGTTGTAATTTCTCAAACAATTTGCAGGTGAGTGGGCAGCAATTTAGGCTCAAAGATTTCATTTTTTCTGTGCCATACCCCTCTGCTCACACCAGTTCATTTCTATGCAAAGCAACCCTGCACAACTTCTCAGGACATGGTCATAAGAGCAAGCTTCTAACACAAACTGCTAGCCCAGTCCAAGCAAAGCTCTTTCTCACCCTCATCAGCCAAACCTCACAGTCCATAGTTCTTACTGCATTCAGGTCTTTCAACTCTGACCAGAATAGTCCATCAAGCTTTACTTACAGCACTGCAAGGCATCTCTTAGGCCAAAGTTTCAAATCCTTCCACATTCCCCTTGAAACTCAACTCCAAAAGGCCAAAGCCACACAGTCAGGTATCTAGCAGCAATCCCACTCCTCAGTACCACTTTACTGTTGCAGTCCGGTTCCTGTTGCTGGTAGAAATCACCCAACCAAGAGCAGCTTGTGGGGAAAAGTGGTTTATTTTGGCTTACGGGCTCGAGAGGAAGCTCCACGATGGCAGGGGAAACCAATGGCATGAGCAGAGGGTGGACATCACCCCCTGGCCAACATAAGGTGGACCATAGCAACAGGAGAGTGTACCAAACACTGGCAAGGGAAAACTGGCTATAACACCCGTAAGCCCGCCCCCAATATATACTCTCTCCAGGAGGTGTTAATTCCCACATCTCCATCAGCTGGAAACCTAGCTTCAGAACACCTAAGTTTATGGGGAACACCTGAATCAAACCACCACCAATACCAAATTTAGTTTTTTCATTTATATGTGTGTTTAGAAGTCAAGGACATATTTGGGTCCATCCTTGTCTCTGTGACACTTTTTTTTTTTTTTTCGTTTATTTGTTTTGTTTTTCAAGGTAGGGTCTCACTCTAGCTCAGGCTGACCTGGAATTCACTATGTAGTCTCAGGGCGGCCTCGAACTCATGGCGATCCTCCTACCTCTGCCCCCCAAATGCTGGGATTAAAGGCGTGCGCCACCACGCTCGGCTCTGCGCCACATTTGAGGCAGGGTTTCTCTTTCTGGACACTCACTCAGTTCTTTGCTGCACTACCCCAGAGTTTCCATGCATTCTCCCTCCTTAACTGCCATCTTACTGCCAGTACACTGGGCTTACAAAAGCCTGTCATGGCTCCTGGCTTTTTTATATGAGGTCTGAGGATCAAATTTGGGTACTCAGGCTTGAGTGGTGAGTGCTTTATCCACTGACCCATCTCCCCAGCCCTTGACAACAAATTTAAGATGTGGGGTCAGGCTGGAGAGATGGCTTGGTGGTTAAGGCGCTTGCCTGCAAAGCCTAATGATCCAGGTTCAATTCCCTGGTGCCCACATAATGCCAGATGCACAAAGTGGCACATGCATCTGGAGTTCATTTGCAATAGCTAGAGGCTCTGGAGTGCCCATTCTCTCTATTTGTCTCTCTTCTCTATCCCTCTCTGCTTACAAATAAATAAATAAAAATTATTTAAAAATAAATAAATTTTAAAAAAATAAATAAAATGTGGATTTGTTCCAGTTAGGTTTGCATTGCTGGGAGAAAACACCTGATCAAAAGCAGCTTGTGGAGCTGGAGAGATGGCTTAGCGGTTAAGCGCTTGCCTGTGAAGCCGAAGGACCCCGCTTCAAGGCTCAATTCTCCAGGACCCATGTTAGCCAGACGCCCAAGGGGGCGCACGCATCTGGAGTTCGTTTGCAGTGGCTGGAGGCCCTGGCACACCCATTCTCTCTCTCTCTCTCTCTCTCCCCCCCTCTTTCTCTGTCACCCTCAAATAAATAAATAAAAATGAACAAAAAAAAAATTTTTTTTTAAAGCAGCTTGTGGAAGCTGGGTGTGGTGGCACACGCCTTTAATCCCAGCCCTTGGGAGGCAGAGGTAGGAGGATCACCATGAGTTCAAGGCCACCCTGAGACTACATAGTGAATTCCAGGTCAGCCTGAGCTAGAGTGAGACCCTATTTTGGAAAAAAAAAAAAAAAAAAAAAGCAGCTTGTGGGGAAAAAATGGTTCATTTTGTATCTTTTTTTGTTTGTTTGTTTTTGAGGTGGGGTTCACTGTAGCTCAGGCTGAAGTGGAATTCACTATGTAGTCTCAGGATGGCCTTGAACTCATGGTGCTCCTCCTACCTCTGCCTGCAGAGTGCTGGGATTAAAGGCATGAGCCACCTCGCCCGGCTACAAGTTTTATTTTGGTTTATAGACTCGAGGAGAAGCTCCATGATGACAGGAAATGGCAGCACAGCAGAGGGTGGACATCACCTCCTCACCAACATCAGGTGGACAACAGCAACAGGAGAGTGTGCCAAACACTGGCATGGGGAAACTGGCTATAACACCCATAAGCCGCCCCCAACAATACACCTCCTCCAGGAGGCTTTAATTTCCAATTGCCATAAGCTGGGGAACCTAGCATTCAGAATACCTAAGTTTATGGGGGACACCTGAATCAAACTACCACAGGGTTTTTAAAATATTTTTATTTGTTTATTCATTTGAGAAAGAGAGGAGCAGAGAGAGAGAGAGAGAGAGAATGTGCATGCCAGGGCCTCCAGACACATGTGCCCCCTTGTGCATCTGGCTTAAGTAGGTACTGAGGAGAACCTGGGTCCTTGGGCTTCACAGGCAAGTGCCTTAACTGCTAAGCCATCTCTCCGGCCCTGGGTTGTTTTTTTGTTTTGTTTTGGTTTGGTTTTTTTGTTTCTGTTTTTAATTCAGTTTTCAACATTGTTATGGATTTCAGCACTGTAAAGAAGGGATAGTAGGGCTAGAGAGATGGCTTAGTAGTTAAGGCACTTGCCTGTGAAGCCCAAGGACCCTGGTTTGATTCCCCAGGACCCACATTACAGCCAGATGTGCAAGGTTTGAATGAATCTGGAGTCCCTTTGCAGTTGCTAGAGGCCATGGAACACCCATTCTCTTAAGGAAAAACAAAAGGATAGCGGTGGCAGGAGTGGCAAGACCTGCTGGTGCACACCTTTAATCTCAGCACTTGGGAGGCAGAGCTAGGAGGATTGCTGTGAGTTCAAGGCCAGTCAGGAGCTACACAGTGAATTTCAGGTCAGCCTGGGCTAGAATGAGATGCTACCTTGAACCTCCCCCCAACTCCCCCCCCCAAAAAAAAAATAAAGAAAAAGAAGGAATAGTGGACCTGGGTCACCTCCTGGTGACAGGTCAAACAAAAAGATAAAAAGTACTTGCAAAATTAGGGCTGGAGAGATGGCTTAGCAGTTAAGGAGCTTGCCTGCAAAGGACCCAGGTTTGATTCCCCAGTACCCACACAAACCAGATGCACAAGGTAGTACATGCATCTGGAGTTTGTTTGCAGCAGCTGGAGGCCCTGGCATGCCCATTCTCTCTCTCTCTCTCTCTCTCTCTCTCTCTCTCTCTCTCTCTCCATCTATCTATCTATCTAATCTGCCTCTTTCTCTCTCTCCCTCAAAAAAAAAAAAAAAAGTATTTACAAAATTAGGCTGGGCGTGATTGGATATGCCTTTAATCCCAGCATTTGGGAGGCACAAGTAGGAGGATTGCTGTGAGTTGAAGGTAACCCTGAGACTACATAGTCCACCTTATGTTGGCCAGGGGATGATGTCCACCCTCTGCTCATGCCATCATTTTCCCCTGCCATCATAGAGCTTCCCCCCAAGTCTGTAAGCCAAAATAAACCCTTTTTTTCCCACAAGCTGCTCTTGGTCAGGTGATTTCTGCCAGCATGTGAACCTGACTGCAACAGTTGGGAAGAATATTTATCCCCTGAATGAAATAATGTACTTAGCCCCCAGAAGCTCCTCTCTCATTGCAGTTGCTCTCAGATTCTTACTCCACGCCTGCACCCTTCACTGAGCTCTAACTTCCCCTCTTTTATCCTTTCTTATTTTTATTTATTTGAGATGGAGGCAGAAAGAGAGAATGGGTGCTCCAGGGTCTCTAGCCACTGCAAACAAACTCCAGATACATGTGCCACCTTGTGCATGGAACCTCACAGGCAAGCACGCCTTAACCACGAAGCCATCTCTCCAGCCATTTTATCCTTTCTTTCTGTTCATTGGATGCTGGCTGAAATCCTAAGTATATTTGTCCTGACACTTTAAGGTTTTGTCACCTTTTTCTTAATAAATCTTTATCTTATTTAATTTTTCATAATTGTAAGACAAAGGATTCAACAGTATGAAACACCTGTAGCATTTTGCCTCTTCCTACTGAAGGAAGTGTTTGTGGCAGGGTCTTGCTCTAGCAGAATTCACTTTTTTTAAGTGGAACTTAGATTAGAATGTTAAAATATGTGGATAAAGGTGTACATATGTAAAAAGGATATAAGAGATCTAAAAAGATTTTGCCTAAAAACTCACCAAAGCTGGAAGTTCCCAGTAATTTATAATCTTATAGTAGTGGGCTCTGTCTTCTGACTCAGGTGATCCAGACAGACAGCCAGTTGGTTAGAGCTGGGGGCTGTCTCAGGAAGAGGCTAGCCTTGACACCAAGTCCCAGGGGCTGAACTTGACCAACCACAATGTTTAAATCCTACAAAAGATCTTCCTCCCAAGAGGGGTCCAGGATGCTTGTGAAAAAACAGGTCTAGGGAACAAGGCAGATCATCTGATTTCTAGCAAGTGCAGACTTTCCTGCCCTGTTCTTTTTTAAAACCTTCAAGGGGCTCAGTCACCCTAACTGTACTCCCTCTCAATTAGGCTTTGCGGGTAAGATTCTTACCCACTGAGCCATCTCTCCAATGCCCCCTCTTTCTTTCTTTCTTTTTTTTTTTTTTTTTTTTTTTTTGTTTTGTTTTGTTTTTCGAGGTAGGGTCTCGCTCTAGTCCAGGCTGACCTGGAATTCACTATGTAGTCTCAGGGTGGCCTCGAACTCATGGCAATCCTCCTACTTCTGCCTCCCAAGTGCTGGGATTAAAGGCGTGCACCACCACACCTGGCAAATGCACCTTTTTTTAATTTTGTTTTTGTTTTTTAAGGTAGTGTCTCACGCTAGCCCAGGCTGACCTGGAATTCACTATTAAATTATTTTTATTTTATTTATTTGTTTATTTATTTTCAAGCAGAAAGAGAAGAGAGACAGGCAGAGAGAGTGGGCCATTTCTTTTTATCTGATTCTCTTATTGATTTGTCTGCTGCCATGGGTGTTTATCACTCTGTCAACCAGTCCTTTAATTTGCAATCTTATTATTTAAGAAATAAAATGCAAACCTCCTGTAGCATTAATATAATAAGACATTACTCTTTATGGGCAATTGTTAAGGGTTTTAGTAACCCATATATCTTTGTTTCCCTGGGGGAAAAGGCCTATTGATTTTTCTAGCACTTGCTATTAATGCTTGATGTTTGGCAATGGAGTCTCAGCTAGTCTAAACAGGGGAGTTGTTTAGACGATCAGCATAATTACTATTGGGTTTCATATGTACATCATGCTACTGGTACTTACAATTTTACAACATTACTAAACTGAGCCACGTTTTTCTCTCACTGCTGCAATAGTTGAAACAATAAACACACTTACTGTAGTCCCCTGCTGACCAGACTCTATAAAGTAAGAACTTAGTACAAAGTTACCTCCTAGATAAAGGCCTGCCCTAAGATAAATAGAGAGAGATAGAAGCCGGGCGTGGTGGCGCACGCCTTTAATCCCAGCACTCGGGAGGCAGAGGTAGGAGGATCGCCGTGAGTTCGAGGCCACCCTGAGACTCCATAGTGAATTCCAGGTCAGCCTGGGCTAGAGTGAGACCCTACCTTGAAAAACCAAAAAAAAAAAAAAGAGAGAGAGAGAGAGAGAGAGATAAACAGATCTTATATTTCTGGGATGAACCATTATACAAGCAGAAAAAAATATGATTTTTTTCTCTGAAAAACCTTTCCCTGTCCCCATATCTCCAGATATGTCTTTCCTTTCCTCCCTTTCTTTCAGACGTCAGCAGCTGTAACCAGTTATTTTCATTGGAAATGTCTTCTTTTCCTATTTAGTTAGGATGTTGGGTGAGTAGTGCAATGGTTATCTAAATTGTCTGACAATTAAACTTTTTTTTTCTTTTTTTCTCCTTGTGTGGTGGCGGTGGGTGGTAGTGGTGGTGGGACAATAAACTTTATAAAAATATTTTTATTTTCAAACAAAAAGAGGGCTTAGCAGTTAAGGCATTTGCCTGCAAAGCCAAAGGACTCAGGTTCGATTCCCCAGGACCCACGTTAGCCAGCTGCACAAGGGGGCACATGCGTCTGGAATTTGTTTGAAGTGGCTGGAGGCCATGGCGTGTCCATTCTCTCTCCCTCTCTCTCTCTCTGTCCTTCTCCCTCTCCCTCATTCTCTGACAAATAAATAAATAAAAATTTTAAAGAAAGAGATGAGAGACAGAGAGAATGGGCATGCCAGGGCCTCCAGCCACTGCAAAAAACTACAGACACATGTGCCACTTTGTGCATCTGCCTTTATGTGGGTATTAGGGTACTGGAGAATTGAACCCAGGTTGTCAGGCTTTTTAGGCAAGTGCCTTAACCACTGAACCATCTCTCCAGCTCTACAGTAAAACTTTTCTTTGGCGGGGGGTGGTTTCAAAGTAGGGTCTCGTTGTAGTAGGGTCTCAAGCTGACCTGGAATTCACCATGTAGTCTCAGGCTGGCCTCAAACTCACAGTGATCCTCTTACCTCTGCCTCCTGAGTACTGGGATTAAAGGTATGCACCACTATGCCTGGCCCTACAATAAACTTTTAACAGCTGTACCCTGGGTCTGGTAAATTGACCAAGGACTTCAAAAGCAAGATTAAGAACAGTGAGCCACTCAGAAGGTCTGAGGAAAGAATAGGACTTCAGGAAAGTATAGCCAAATGGTAAATGTGGATGGATAAAAAGATAGGAAAAGGGTCTGGAGAAATGGCTTAGTGGTAAGGCACTTGCCTGCAAAGCCAAAGGACCCAGGTTCGATTCCCCAGGACCCATGTAAGCCAGATGCACAAGTTCATTTGCAGAGGCCCTGGCTTACGCTCTCTTTCTCTCAATCTCAAATAAATTAAATATTTTTAGCCAGGTGTGGTGGCACATGCCTTTAATCCCAGCACTTGGAAGGCAGAGGTAGGAAGAGCACCATGAGTTTGAGGCCACCCTGAGACTACATAGTGAATTTCAGATCAGCCTGAGCTAGAGCAAGACCCTACCTCAGAAAACCTAAAAAATAAATTAATAAATAAAATTTTAAAAATAAAATAATTAATTTTTTAAAAAAGAAAAAAACTCTAAGAGAACACAGGACATTTATAACCAGTATAAATAATAACTGAAAATGTGACCTCCATTTACCAATGGTTCCTGCATATGCAAATATTCAGTGTGCCAGTAAACTGAGCCTATTATGAGGTAGACTGATGCCCAAGAAATATTGAAAAGTTAACTTTTCTACATTTCTCTTTTTTTTTCTAATTTTTTATGGGAAATTGTTCTGTACCCTTCTTATTCATACCAGAAGAGCTTTGCTCCACCTACTCAAAAGCCCAAATCCTTAAGGCACCACTTTTTCCCTTTTTTTTTTTTAAATAAAATTTCACATAGCCAATGCTGGCCTCAAATTTATTATATAGATGAAGAGGATCATGAACTCCTCATCCTCCTGCCTCTACATCTGAAGTGCTAGGATTACAGGTATACACCATCACACCTGGCTGTACCAGTTACTATTAAAGATAGTTTTCAGCAAGATGTGGTGGTGCACACCTCTAATCCTAGCACTTGGAGGCAGAGGTAGGAGGATCGCTGTGAGTCTGAGGTCAGCCTGAGCTAGAGTGAGACCCTATCTCAAAAAAAAAAAAAAAAAAAGAAAGAAAGAAAGAAAGAAAGAAAAGAAAAAAAAAAAAGAAAAAAAGAGAGACTTACGATCAAAATGGCATCCACCTAACTGGACAGAACCTCCCCGGGAAGGAAAGACAAGGTATTAAGGGTTCACTGGGTATTTTAGGAGACAGCAATCTCCAATAGATCACCAGTGGGAGGGGGCGGAGGGGAAAAAGAAGGGAATTGGCTGATTCCCTCACTCTTGGGTAGCCCACCAGCCCCCCAACCCCCCAAGAAGACACCCTAGCCATAGTCCCATCCTCAGGATACTCCCGCACTTACTGCAAGAAAGGGTACCCAGGCCAGCATAATTCCATTTGCCTCACTGCTCAGGAACAATCGCCCGGCTACCCCCACCCTCATGCGACCTTGGGCCAGCTCCACCTGCCAGCCCGCATGAACTCAGGCCCGATCAGTCCATCTGCCCACCACTCACACCCAGCTTAGGCCCCTATCTCCCATCTGCCTGTGTGAGCTCGGCCCACTCTGCCCATCTGCCCACTTGTCACTGGGGCTCCCCGTCCACACGCAAGCTCAGGCACGTTCCACCTGCCCACACATGAGCTCTGGACTGCTCTGCCTGTCCACCCTCCAGCTTAGGCCCAATCCCCCATCAGCCCGTAGTGCACATGCAGCTCAGGCTGTGCCTGCCACCTCAGGCCCAATCCGCTCATCCCACCATGCATGAGCTCAGGGTACTGTGGCCACCTGCCCAAGTGAGCTCAGGCCTGTTCCACATGCCCATGCATGAGCTCAGGCCTGCTTTGCCTGTCCACTGTGCAAGATCAGGCCAGCTGCACCCATCTGCCCTTGGGAGCTCAGGCCCAATCCCCACCCTCCCCACCCTCACCCTGCCCCCCCCACCCACCAGGGGTGGGAGCTCAGACTGAACCGCCTACCCATGCACGAGCTCAGGACTGGTCTGCCTGTCCGCTTGCCCCTGTGCGAGCTCAGGCTGGCTCCCCCAAGAGACACCACTTTCCCCACCCAGAAGACCACAGTCCTTCTCTCCCTGCCCCATACACTGTGATGGGCAGACCACAGCATAAAAGAAATAACATGAAGAATCAAACACAAGTAAATCCAGTAAGATCACCCAGTCCTACAATGAATGTCTCTAATCAAAACATAGAAGAGACATTAGGATCAGAACACCAGGATGAAGCTATGAGCAACCCAACCCTAACCAAGCTACTGGTAGAACTTGCAGAAAAGCAACAAAGGACCAATAATCATATGGATGCTGCCATCACTAGACTAGACCTAATAGATAAGAAATGGAAGTAGTTCAAAGGCAGTTAAGAGATATGAAGGAGAGTGAAAAATAAAAGAGGACCTCAAAAATCAGCTGGTAATGCTAAATGAAGACATAAAGAAATGCAAAGATGACAGCCGGGCATGGTGGCGCATGCCTTTAATCCCAGCACTCGGGAGGCAGTGGTAGGAGGATTGCCATGAGTTCGAGGCCACCCTGAGACTACAGAGTGAATTCCAGGTCAGCCTGAGCTAAAATGAGACCCTACCTTGTAAAAGAAAGAAAGAAAGAAAGGAAGGAAGGAAGGAAGGAAGGAAGGAAGAAATGCAAAGATGAATTCCAAGAAGCATCAAGAAAATCAGAAAATGATGTAAAAAGGGAATTGACAGAGGGATAGAAACTATACATAGAAAAATAGTAGAAAATGCAAACCTAACTGAGCAAGCCCAAAACTCTTTAGAAGCTCTCAAGAATAGAGACAACCATGTGGACGATAGAAACTCCAATCTGGAAGACAAGACAGAAGAAAAATGAGAGTTCAAAAGTTTCAATAAGTTCAAAAATTTCTGTGAGCAGAACATGAGGGAATTGTGGGATATCCTTAAACTTTCTAAAATCCAGATCACGGGAATACCAGAAAGGGAAGAAATCCAGATGGAAGGGATGGAGAACTTATTTAACAAAATAATTGAAGAAAACTTTCCCAGTCTCTGAAAAGAAAGGCCCATCAAGATACAAGAAGCCAACAGAACTCCAAAGAGACTGGACCAAAGAAGAAACTCTCCAAGACATATTGTCATTAAGACTCTAAACATTGACACCAAAGAGAAAATCCTAAAAGCAGCTAGGGAAAAACAGCACACCATTTTTAAAGGTAACCCCATCAGAATTACTCCAGACTTCTCAATGGAAACCCTGAAAGCTAGAAGGGCCTGGAATGAAACACTGCAAAGTCTAAGAACCTGTGGCTTCCAACCCAAACTACTCTACCCAGCAAAAGTATCCCTCATAATAGATGGTGAAAGAAAAACTTTCCATGACAAAACTCAGCTTTACAATTATATGAACACAAAACCAAACCTACAGAGAGTATTTCAGGAAATTCTCCATACAGAAGAAACAAATAATCAACCTCAAGTGCCTACAAGAAGCAGATCACAATAACCAAACTCAGAGAAGGCACAAAAACCTTCAAAGTCCATGAAAATACCAAACCACATATACAACACAATATGGCAGGGATCAAAGGAAATCTCACAGTCATTACCCTAAATATTAATGGCCTTAATTGACCCATCAAGAGACACAAGCTAACAGGGTGGATCAGAAAATTAGAACCCTCAATCTGTTGTCTTCAAGAAACCCATCTCACCACTAAAGACAGATACCTCCTCAGGGTGAAAGGGTGAAAAACGATATTCCAAGCAAATGGGAATAAGAAACAAGCAGGTGTAGCTGTACTAATATCGGATAAAATAGACTTCAAACAAAAAATAATCAAAAAAGACAAAGAAGGCCACTTCCTACTTATCAAGGGAACAATCCATCAAGAGGATATCACAATCATAAATTTATATGCACCAAACACAGGGGCACCACAGTTCATAAAACAAAACCTACTTGACAGTAAAACAGAAATAACCACCAACACTATCATAGTTGGAAACTTCAGTACACCATTATCAGTAATAGATCATCCAAACAGAAAATTAACAGGGAAGTAAGAAAGCTCAACAAAACCATAGATCACAGAACTCTAACAGACATCTACAGGACATTCCATCCCAAATCCATAGACTACACATTCTTCTCAGCAGCCCATAGAACATTCTCTAAAATAGATCATGTATTGGGTCAAAAACCCTGCCTCCATATATTTAGGAAGAGTGACATAATTCCCTGCATATCAGATCACAATGCTTGCTAAAAATTAACAACAAAAGACACACCAAGAATCCCATCAGATCCTGGAAGCTAAACAGCACACTTTTAAACAATAAATGGATAGTGGATGAAATAAGAAATGAAATTGCAAAATTTCTAGAAATGAATGACGGTGAGAACACATCATTGTTGGGCCTTGAGAGGCCCAGAAGTGTGGCTTAGTGGAACTTCCTGAGCCCAGCTAAAGTTTGGTGAACTGCCTCTGGCCAGCTATGACTCAGCAGGGCGCCAAATGGCCTCTGGCCTGTTACTTCCATGTAGGAGTTGGAATTCCTGCGTGCACGCATTTAGAGCCAATCATCTCAAAGGTTGTGGTATGCTATTGGCCCTTACACCTCGCCCCATCCTAAAATCCCTGCCTTCATTCTCAACATTATATAAACACCGTCTGTAACAATAAAGTGAGTTCCTGCTTCAACAAGACTCCCGGCTCAGTGGTTTGTTCCTGGCCGTTGACACTCACCCTCCTCCTCAACCCCTTGGGAGGAACCAGCGGGCCTGGTCCTTAGTGGACGAAATAAGAAATGAAATTGCAAAATTTCTATAAATGAATGACGATGAGAACACATCATACTAAAACTTATGGGACACAATGAAGGCGGTCCTCAGGGGAAAATTCATAACACTAAATGCCTTCATAACAAAGACAGAGAGATCCCAAATCAATAACCTAACCATCCACGTAAAGGCACTGGAAAAGCAAGAAGAATCCAATCAAAAAAGCTCCATACAGGGCTGGAGAGATGGCTTAGCGGTTAAGCATTTGCCTGTGAAGCCTAAGGACCCCAGTTTGAGGCTCGATTCCCCAGGACCCACGTTAGCCAGATGCACAAGGGGGCGCATGTGTCTGGAGTTCATTTACAGTGGCTTGAGGCCCTGGCATGCCCATTATCTCTGTCTCTCTCTCTGTCTCTCTCTCTGTCTCTCTCTCTCTCTGCCTCTTTCTCTGTCTGTCACGCTCAAATAAATAAATAAAAATAAACAAAAAAAGCCTACAGACAGAAAGAAATAATTAAGATTCAAGCAGAAATTAATGAATTGGAAACTAAAAAAACAATTAAGAAAATTTACGAAACAAAGAGCTGGTTCTTTGAAAAAATAAACAAGATTGACAAAACCCTGGCCAATATCATCAAGCAAAAAAAAAAAAGAGAGAGACACCTCAAATTAACAAAATTAGGATTGAAAAAGGAGAGATCACAAGAGACATAAGTGAAGACATAAGTGAAATTGGGAGAATCATAAGGACTTATTTCAAAAACCTCTACTCCACAAAACTGGATAATATGGAGGAAATGGATAAATTCCTGGACACATACCATCTACCAAAGCTAAACTCAGAGCAGATTAATCTCCTAAACAAATCTATCACACCCATCAAGATTGAAAAGGTAATGAAAAACCTCCCCAAAAAGAAGAGTCCAGGACCAAATGGCTTCTCAGCTGAATTCTATCAAACCTTCATGGAAGAACTCAAACCAATCTTTCTCAAACTGTGCCACACAACTGGAGAACAGGGAAAGCTCCCCAACTCCTTCTATGAAGCTAGTGTCACCCTAATTCCAAAACCAGGCATAGATGCCACAAGAAAAGAAAACTACCAACCTATTTCCCTGATGAACTTAGACACAAAGATCCTGAACAAAATTCTTGCAAACCAAATCCAACAACACATCAAAAACATTATCCACCTTGATCAAGTGTGATTCATCCCAGGAACGCAGGGGTGGTTCAACAGATGGAAATTTGTCAATGTAATACACCATATAGACAAGGTTAAACACAAATACCACATGATCATTTCGATAGATGCATAAAAGGCCTTTGACAAAATACAGCATCACTTCATGATCAAAACAATGGAGAGAATTCGCATGGTTGGTTCATATCTTAACATAATAAAGGCTATATACTAAGCTCCTAAAGCCCAAATAATACTTAATGGAGGGAGACTGGAGGAATTCCCATTGAGATCAGGAACAAGACAGGAGTGTCCACTCTCACCTCTGCTCTTCAATATAGTCTTGGAAGTCCTAGCTCAAGTAATAAGACAGGAGAAAGAAATAAAAGGGATACAATTTGGAAAGCAAGAAGTTAAGTTAGCTCTATTCACAGATGACATGATTGTATATGTAAGAGACCTGAGAGACTACATCCCAAAACTCTTGAAGGTGATTAACTCCTTTAGCAAAATAGCAGGATATAAAATCAATGCACAAAAATCAGTAGCCTTTCTATATGCAAATGACAAACATACAGAGAAAGAAATTTTCAATAGCAACAAAAAAATAATAAAATACCTTGAAATAACATTAGCCAAGGAAGTGCAAGATCTATACAATGAAAACATAGAAAAACTCAAAAAAGAAATTGAGCAGGACTTGAGAAAATGAAAAGTCCTCCCATGTTCCTGGATAGGCAGAATTAACATTATGAAAATGGCAATCCTACCAAAGGCAATATACATATGTAATGCAATTACAATTAAAATCTCAACATCGTTCTTCACAGATATAAAAAAAAAATGATCTCAAAATACATATGGAAAGGCACAAGGCCTCAAATATCCAAGCATATCCTCAGCAAAAGAAATACTTCTAGAGGCATCACCATACCTGATCTAAAGCTATATTACAAAGCCATAGTAATAAAAACAGCATTGTACTGGCATAAAAACAGGAGTATAGACCAATGAAATAGACTTGAGGACTCGGACTTTGGATCAAGCAACTACAGGTACTTGGTATTTGACAAAGGCCCTAACAATATAGGCTGGAAAAAAGACAGCATCTTCAACAAATGGTGCTGGACAAACTGGATAACCATATACAGGAAATTTAAACTTGATCCACACATCTCACTATGCACAACACTCAAGTCCAAATGGATCAAAGACCTCAACATAAGACTGGAACTCGGCTACTTTTGTAAGAAAATATAGGAGGAACTTTCCATGATATAGGAATGGAAAAAGACTTCCTGAACAGTAGCACAGGATCTTAAATAAACATTCAACCAATGGGGTCACATGAAGCTGAAGAGTTTCTTCACAAACAAACACACAATAAGCAAAGCCAATAGGTTACCCACAGAATGGGAGAAAATATTTGCTGAATATCCAACTGACAGAGGGCTAATCTGTAGAATCTACAAAGAACTCAAAAAACTAAACAATAAAAAGTCAAACAACCCACTCACAAAATGGGGCAAACAGCTGGACAGGCAGTTGACAGAGGAAGAAATACAAATGGCAAACACATACTTAAGAAAATGTTCATCATCCGTAATAATCAAGGAAATACAAATTAAAACAACTATGAGATTCCACCTTACCCCAGTACGGATAGCAAACATTAAAAAACCAAATGAAAATAAATGCTGGAGAGGATGTGGAGAATTAGGAACCCTCAACCACTGTTGGTGGGAATGTAAGATGGTACAACCACTTTAGAAAGCAATATAGAGACTCCTAAAAAAGCTGACGATAGAGTTACCAACAGACCCAATTATTCCCTTACTGAGCATGTACCCTAAAACCTCCAAGCTTCAGTCCATCTTTATAGCTGCTCATTTTGTAATAGCTAAGAGCTGGAATCAGCCCAGATGTCCATCACTAGAAGAATGGATAACTAAGATGTAGTATATCTACACAATGGAATTCTACACAGCAGTAAGAAAAATGACACAATGAAATTTGAAGAAAAATGGTCTAACCTGGAACAGATCATTCTCAGTGAGCTCACCCAATCACAGAAAGATAATCGCTGCATGGTCTCACTTATCTACAGCACCTAACCTGAATCTACCCAAGATGCCAACATACCCAGGAAGCATCTCGAGGACTGGACAATAGGGTGGGTGGGGAGGCAGTGGAGGGCAGGGGAGGGGTGGGAGACACAAATCTGGACCCAGACAGCAATGGTACCATAAAATTCTACATCCTAAAATACAGACCAAGTCATTGAATCTTGAACTTTCACCAGGGCCTTAGAGGGAACACCTGAGTCACAAGACACAAGACCCTGGAGAGGATATGATGAAGACTGACCTTAATCTTCTACTGTCTCTCTCTCTCTCTCTCTCCCTCTGTCTCTTTCTCTCTCCCTCTTCACTCTAACTCTTAGATTACTTATCTTTTTCTTCCTTCTCTTCGTGGGCACTGACCTGTAACTCCCAGTACCAGCAGGGGCTATCATCTACAACGAGCTTTTGATCAGAGAGACCTACAAGGTATCTTAAAAGAATGACAGATTTCTGTCAGAGTACTTGATGGTCCACCAAAGGTTTGTGTAAGACTCTACTGCTGAAGACGCCATATGTGGTTGACACATAACATGGAGTGACATGCCTGGAATCTGGAAGAGAGTCAGTCCCCAGTCCCCAGTCAGTCAGTGCATCTAGTGCCAGAGGGTACTACATGGGCGCCTGGGGGAAAATGACCAATACCTGTCCAAGCAATGCATGGTCTAACCTACTTAGCAGCAAATAACCTATCATGATGCTCATACAAGTGCAAGAGTTGCACACAGCCATGTTGGGAAACCAAGTGCTCTTGATTTGGCTAACTGATCTGCTCAGTGGAATGGAACCCAGAGCTGGAGCTGAGAAACAAGTCAGAACTCGATCCAAAAATGAGCCTGTTCTCCATTATCAAGCTACCACCAATCATGGGCTACAAGAGGGCCTATACCTGTTAAATTCTCTCTAAAGAAGTAATGGTTATCCCATTTATCTGGTGCTAACTTTCCTCTCTGTCAGAGAATCTTCTTCTCTTTTTCAGATAGACACAGATCCTATGGAGGGAACCACCCCATCATACCTCAAAAGTGACCCAGTTGAAACTAAGAATAATTGGCAAAACAAGCAAGGGTGCTGTTTTCTTGGTGAACCTGGTACTAGCATAAGGGTGAAGGAGATTGACACAGAGAACAATCAACTCCTACCAAATCAGATATCCAGGGACACAGAGGCTCCCAAGACCTCATCATTGAAGCAGACCTAAAATGAACCCAACATGGCTCAGGGAAATTTGCAGAAGAAGGGTCAGAAAAAATGTCAGAGCCACACATTGGGTCATATACACAGAGACATTTCCTCCTGCCCATAACTGAGGGCTAACCCCACAATGCATGACCCATATACCCCAACAAGGAGGGGCAAAGGGGAGGGGGGAGGGGACAGGACGGAGGACAGGGAGGAGGCTAACAATGGTACCAACTTAACTGTATTCACTGAGTAAAAAACTAATTAATAAAAAAGAAAGAGAGAGAGAGAAAGGGAGAGAGAGAAGCAGGAAGAGAGGAAGGAGAAGTTTTCAACAAGTTTGTCTAAGACAGAAGACATGCAAAAGCCAGCTGCTGGACATTAGCTTTCAAGTGCCTACTTCCTGAAGGTCAAGGTCCCTGGGTTTACTATAATGGTAAATAAGAGTTCATAAAAAGTAAAGAGGAGGGCTGGAGAGATTGCTTAGTGGTTAAGGTGCTTGCCTGGGAAGCCTAAGGACACAGATTCAATTCTCCAGTACCCATGTAAGCCCAATGCACAGGGTGACACATGCATCTGGAGTCCTTTTGCAGAGGCTAGAGGTCCTGGTGCACCCATTCTCTCTCTCTCCTCTCTCTCTCTCTCTCTCTCTCTCTCTCTCTCTCTCTCTCTCTCTTTCTCCCTCCCTCCCTCCCTCCCCACCCTTGCAAATGATTAAATTTTTTTAAAAAAACTAAGTAAAGAGGAGGCTGGAGAGGTACCTCAGCTGTTAAAGGCACTTTGTTGGGCTGGAGAAATGGCTTAGCAGTTAAGGTGCCTGCCTGAGAAGCTTGAGGACCCAGGTTCAATTCTCCAGGTCCCACATAAGCCAGATGCACATGGTGGCGCTTGCATGTGGAATTCCTTTGCAACAGCTAGAGGCCCTGGCGTGCCCATTCTCTCTCTATTTCTAATAAATAAATAAATAAAAATAAAATCTTAAAGGCACTTTGTTGCAAAGCCTGCCAGCAACTCCCCAGTACCAAGGTAAAGGTAGACACACAAAAATTGTACAAGTAACTTCCAGGTAACATGGCGGTGTAGTAGCAATGTCAAAGCAGCACAGGGCAGTGGAATCAACAGAAAAACAGCAAAATACACTCTTCTACCGAAAAGTGAAGATGTATAAGGAACTATCAACCTCAGCAAAGAAGCAGGAGAGATCTAGAGCTTCTAGAAAGCAGGCAACCAGCCAGAATTGGCTCCTGCTGCAGTACCAGTCCACACAGCTCACACCAGCCCACTCACACCAGCCTCCTTGCAAACTCAAGAAACCTGAAGAACCAGACAGCAGGGACCAGCTGAGCAGCTTCTGAGGAAGAGGATCTCAGGGCCCAGCTATGCAGCTGCAGTACAACCTCAGGCACCCTCCACAGCCTCCCCTCCCCCAACTGTCACTGTTGGCAACCACTGGAGACCTGGGAAAGAGCACTCAGCTACACAGAAAGGCAATAAGCACAGCAGACCCACCGACCCAGCCAGCCTAGCCAAGCCCAGTAAAGAGGAACCCAAGTGGGCACGCAGCATAGGTGACACTGAAGCCATCCCAAAAGGTAACAAGGCCGATTTATACCAGATCAGTACCTGCCCAAGCCTGGTATAAAGACCTGCATTGGAAGTGCTAATTGCACCTTCCATGTCAGGGCAGGTTATTTGTTAGATTTAATTGATTAATTTAAAAGTAGCTTTGCCATTCTTAAATAAGCTGTATTTTGTGGTTGTCCAGTGTTGCTTCCTGATTTGTAGTGCCTTTGTCTTCTGTCATTCTTGGGGCAAGAGTCTCACTCTGCCCCAGGCTAACCTGACACCCTTTACCAGACCAGAAATAATGAAGATGTGGTACATTCACACATGGAGTTCTATTCATTGGTAAAGAAAAATAAAATTATGAAATTTGCAGGGAAATGGATGGATCTGGAAAGGATTATACTAAGTGAGGTAACACAGGCCCAGAAAGCCAAATGGAGCATATTCTCTCTCATATGTGGAGCCTAGCTACAGATGTTTAGACTCGTATGTGAGTTGGCATAAAAATCAGTAGCAGGGCTGGAGGGATGGCTTAGCAGTTAAGGCATTTGCCTGCAGAGCCAAAGGACCGTGGTTCGATTCCCCAGGACCCACATAAGCCAGATGCACAAGGGGGTTGCATGCATCTGGAGTTTGTTTGCAGTGGCTAGAGGCTCTGGTCCACCCATTCCCTCTCTCTGCCTCTTTCTCTCTCTCTCTCTCAAATAAATAAATAAAAATAAAGTAAACAATTTTTTTTTAAAAAAAAATCAGTAGCAGAGGCCAGTAAACTAGAAAGAGGCTATAAGGGAAGGAGAAGAGGGGAAGACTTAAGGGGATGGTATTGTATATATGTAAGTAGAGGAACAAATTACTGGGGGTGGAATGGCCTAAGTGACATCAGGGAAAGAGACTGAGTAAAGGAAGGGTGGGGGAGGGTTAATCAAAATTCAAGATGTTATAAATAAGCCATATTGAAACCTACTTTTTTTTGACAATAGCACACCAGAAGTCATAGATTGTTATTAGAAAAATTTCAGTGCCAGGGTGGGATATGTTCCAGTGAGTTGCTGGCCAGGGAGGTCTCTGATGCCTCCAAAACATTACAGGCCATTGATAAGGTTCTTGATTTTCTACCAAGAATAGATGGTAAGACCCTATTGCTGAAGAATCCACATGCTTGGGCTGCAATGTAACTGAGAAAAACTTCCTCCCTGTATACCAGCTGACAGAAAACTGGAAAAAGCTATGCTGCATGCAGCTCTATGGGAAAGAGAAGAAATCAGTGGAAAAGCCAGGCATGATGGCATACGCCCTTAATCCCAACATTCGGGAGGCAGAAGTAGGAGGACTGCAATGAGTTTGAGGCCACCCTGAGACTACATAGCTAATTCCAGGTCAGCCTGGGCCAGAGTGAGACCCTACTTCAAAAAAAAAAAAAAGCCTATGACAGGGGAGGCCATGAGCCCTAAGGAGGTTAACACCTGCTGGTGTCTGTCTGACTAAATGCATATATTATGCCCACCAAAGTGCCATATAAGTATTCTTTTTTTAATATTTTTAAACAATTTTACTTATTTATTTGAGACAGATATATAGAAATAGGCAGGTAGAGAGAGAGAGAATGGGCATGCCAGGGCCTCCAGCCACTGCAAACGAACTCCAGATGTGTGTGCCCCCTTTGTGCATCTGGCTTATGTGGGTCCTGGAGAATCGAACCTGAATCCTTTGGCTTTGCAGGCAAGCATCTTAACTGCTAAGCCATCTCTCCAGCCCATAAGTATTTTTCTTAATCCATATCCATATGTTTATGTTACTCTCAATTTTGGTTAGAGAAGCATCTCTTTTCAAATGGTAATAACTTCTGGGATGACTCAAAAGGTACCATAGTGCTGAGATGAAGTGAGAGAGAAGTGCTTAGCAATGAAACATCTCTATCACACCTTCCAAAGCTCAGGGTCCATTGCAGAAGAGGTGGCAAAAAGAATGTAAGAGCCAAAGAAAGGGTAGGATTGGCCAGGCGTGGTGGCCCATGCCTTTAATCCCAGCACTCAGGAGGCAGAAGTAGGAGGATCACAGTGAGTTTGAGGCCACCCTGAGACTACAGAGTAAATTTCAGGTAGCCTGAGCTGAGCTAGAGTGAGACCCTACCTCAAAAAAAAAAAAAAAAAAAAAGAAAGAAAGAAAGAAAAGAAAAAAAAAAAAGAAAGGGTAGAATTGCTTACAATACAATCTTCCAGACACGAAATGGCCTGGATATCCATGACCATACAGTGACTGACACTACCTACACAAGACCATCATAATAGGAGGAAAAGATGATGAAATTAAAAAAAGAGAGAGAGATTAATTGAGAGGGGGGAGGGGATATGGTAGAGAATGGATTTGTAAAGAGGAAAGCGGGGGAAGGGAGAGAATTATCATGGTTTATTCCCTCCAATTATGGAAGTTGTGATTTAAAAAAACAAAAGTTGAAAAAAAATTTTAGAATGTAGTAAAAGAAGAATTTTACTCCAAAGGCATAGTAGGTGTTTTCAACAAATCATGGAAGAAAATTTCCCCAAAATAGGGAAAGAGATGCCAATGCAGATACAGGAAGCTTTTAGAGCAACAAACAGACAAAGCCAGGAAAGAACCTCTCTTCGCCATATTATAATTAAACTACTAAACACACAAACCAAAGAAAATATATTGAAAGCAGTTAGAAATATCAAGTCATATACAAAGGCAAGCCCATCAGGATAACAGCAGATTACTCAACACAAACTTCAAAAGCCAGTAGGGCCTGGAATGATGTATTCCAAGTTCTGAAAGATAACAATTGTCAACCAAGATTACTTTATGCAGCAAAGCTATCTGTCCAAATTGATGGAGAGCCAAGCATGGCGGCACACACCTTTAATCCCAGCACTTGGGAGGCAGAGGTAGGAGAATTGCCATGAGTTTGAGGCCAGCCTGGGACTACATAGAGAATTCCAGGTCAGCCTGGGCTAGAGCGAGAACCTGCCTTGGAAAAAAAAAATTCACGGGCTGGAGAGATGGCTTAGAGGTTAAAGTGTTTGTCTGCAAAGCCAGAGGATCCCAGTTTGACTCTCCAGAACCCTCATAAGCCAGACGCACAAGGGAGCACATGCATCTGGAGTTCATTTGCAGTGGCTGGAAGCCCTGGCGTGCCCATTTTCTCTCTCTCTCTCTGCCTCTTTCTCTCAAGTAAATAAATAAAATATTTTAAAAATTCACAATGGATGCCAAAGTGACAGAGAAATAGGAACATTCCACAACAAAAACAGGCTAAGGGAATGTATGACAACTAAGCTAGCTCTGTAGAAAATACTTGAAGGCATACTCCATGCTGAAGAGAAAGGAAAGTACACAAATGAGGAGACAGGAAGAAATAAACCATACTAGCCAGGTGTGGTGGAGCATGCCTTTAACCCCAGCACTCAGGAGGCAGAGGTAGGAGGATCGCTGTGAATTCGAGGCCACCCTGAAACTACATAGTGAATTCCAGGTCAGCCTGGGCTAGAGCAAGACCCTACATCGAAAAACCAAAAAGCAAACAAACAAAAACATAAATAAACCATGCTCAAATAATATTTAATACAAACAAATAAGAGGAAAACAGGAAGAACTACAAAACAAGATGAATGGCAAGAATAAACACACGCCTTTCAATAATAACTCTTAATGGCCTCAATGCCCCAACAGAAAGATACAACTGCAGACTGGAATAAAAGGCAGGACCCTTCTACTTGTTGTCTCAAAGAAACTCACCTCTCCATAAAAGACAGACACTGTCTTAGAGAGAAAGGATGGAAATTGGAAATTCAAGCAAATGGGCCTAGAAAACAAGGAGGTGCTATTGTAATATCTGACAGGATAGACTTCAAACATTAGTTAGGAAACCAACATTAGTTAGGAAACATGAAGAAGGTCACTTTATATTATTAAAGGAACAATTTAACAGGAGGACATTACAATTCTAAACATATATGCACCTAACATGGGGGCTCCCAATTTCATCAAATACTATTAGGTCACACATAACACCAAACACAGTTTTATTGGGTGACTTCAATACCCCACTCTCATCAATTGATAGGTCATCCAGGCAAATAATAAACAGAGAGACATCTGGATTAAGCAGTGTCATAGAACAAATGGATCTAACAGATGTCTACAGAACAGTCCATCCAAATGCTGCAGAATACACATTCTTTTCAGCAGCACATGGAACATTCTCTAAAATAGACCATATATTAGGACACAATGCAGTCATTCAGACACAAATTTGCCTCAATAAATAAATAATGGTACAAGCATTTGGTGTTCATTTACGGTGGCAAGAGTCCCTAGCATGCACAACACACACACACACACACACACACACACACACACACACACAAATAAAATGTCAAATAAAGAAAGACAGAAATAGGCATTGAGGATGTAGGGAACATTTTTCTTGTTTCGGGGTTTTGTTGTTGTTGTTGTTTTGTTTTGTTTTTGTCTTTGTTTTTTGTTTTTCAAGGCAGGGTCTCACTTCAGTCCAGGCTGACCTGGAATTCACTATGTAGTCTCGGGTTGGCCTTGAACTCACAGCAATTCTCCTACCTCTACCTCCTGAGTGCTAGGATTAAAGGTATATACCACCACATCCAGCTTTTTTTTTTTTAATATGTATTTATTTATTTATTTATTTATGAGAGAGACAGAATGGGCACTCCAGGGCCTCTAGCCACTGCAAAAAGAAAAAGAAAATCCAGACACATGCGCCACCATGTCTGGCTTACATGGATTCTGGAGAATGGAACCTGAGTCCTTAGATTTCATAGACAAGCGCCTTAACTGCTAAGCCATCTCTCTAGCCCCATATTTCAAGTAGAGCACTTGCTTCACATGCATGAGGCCCTGGGTTTGGTCCCCATCACTGCAAAGGAGGGGGATGAGGAGATGCTCAATCAAATTAAAAATCATTTCCAAGTCTGCTTGTACAGTCATTCAACAATTATGCTGCCCTGGTGGTGCACACTGCCTACACACTCAGCACTTCCTTAGGAGGCTGAGCAGAAGGACCACCAAAAGTTATGGCCAGCCTCAGTTACATAGCAAAACCTTGTCTTGAAAAACCAAGAAATTAAAAACTAAAAAATAAACATGCTGTGGATCTAGGTGAAGTGGAAATAAGATACCTAGAAACAGTGTCTTGGAGGAACTGTTGAAGCATAAAGAATAGGTACATTGGAAATAAGAAGAATCCAGAAAAACACAAGAACTCTCAGGTATAAATATTTGACTCTTTTTCTTGCAGAGATTATGTTTGTTTTGCATAGGGTTAGGTGGAATTAATATCAGTGGCAACTGAAATCAGCAGAAGGAAACCCTGAGGACACTAAAAAAGAACTCACTGTCAGAGAATTCTAAAAATACAGTGAGCTGGCTTGGAGGAAGCAACAGCCAACTGGTAATACTAATACCAGGAACACTATATATAGCAGTCACTAGAAACCACATCTTTATTGGAGTTTTAATCTGATGTTGCTTCAAATAAATCACTTTAATTTTGACACCCAAAGGCAAGCACTGCTAACTTACTGGCATTTTGTTTTGTTTTCTGTGTGCATTTTAACATGGTGAAATAGTATCACTTACACTGACAATTATTTCTCTATTTTATAGACGTCCAGTACTTACCAAAGCTTTTCCTTGCTGGACAGTCATAGTTTAGCTGTAAAAGCAGTTTTCAAGATACTGCCAGGACTGGGCTGGGGATGTAGCTCTGTTGACAGAGTGCTTGCCTAGCATGCACAAAGCCCTGAGTTCAGTACTCAACACCACACAAAATAGGCATGCTGGTGCATACCTGAAACCTCAACACTTTGAAAGGCAGAAGTTCAAGGTTCTTCTTGACTACTTAGGAGTGGCCCCGCTGGGAAACATGAGACCCTGACTAAAAAGAAAAGGTAATGTATTAATGCTACTCTCACTTTGGGTTAGAGAAGCTTCTCTTTTCAGATGGCAGTGACCTCTGAGATGACTCAAAAGGCACCATGGTGTTGAGAAGAAGTGACAGAGGAGTACTCAGCACTGAAATATCTCTATCACACCTTCAAAAGCTCAGGGTCCATTGCATAAGAGGCGGCAGAAAGAATGTAATAGCCAAAGGAAGATTAGGACTGCTTACAATGAATGCACTCTTCAGACAAAAAAATGGCCAGAATATCCATGACCCTGCAGTGCCTGACACTACCTACACAAGACCATCATTAATAGGAGGAAAAGATGATGACATCAAAATAAAAAACTGATTGAAAGGGAAAAGGGATGTGATTGAGAATGGAGTTGCAAAGGGAAAGTAGGAGGAGAGGGAATTACCATGGTTTATTGTCTATAATTATGGAAGCTGTCAATAAAAGAAAAAGAAAACAGAAGAAGAAAAGGGGGGCTGGAGAAATGGCTTAGTGGTTAAGACATTTGCGTATAAAGCCTAAGGATCCAGGTTTGATTTCCCAGTCCCCATATAAGCCAGATGCACACAGTGGCACATGTGTCTGGAGTTTGTTTGCAATGGCTGGAAGCCCTGGCATGCCCATTCTCTCTCTCTCTCTCTCTCTGTGTGTGTGTGTGTGTGTGTCTCAAAATAAAAAAAAATCATAAAATTATTTAAAACAGAAGAAAAGGAAAGGGCTGGGGAGATGACTCAGTAGATAAAATATTAGTCATGCAAGCAAGAGGACCTAAATTCAAATCCCTGAAACTCATAGAGAGCTGATAGCATAGCATGGATGTCTTCAATCCCAGCTCTCCTACAGCAAGATGGGAGGCAGAGTCAAGAGAACCCCTGGAAGCTAAGGGGTCAGATAGCCTCATAAACACTGCAGTGAAAAAGAGACCCTGCTTCAAACAAGACAAACGGCAAGGACCAACACCCCAGGTGGCACACACACACACACACACACACACACACACACACAAAGATACTGCCTGATTCAAATCTTACTTGCTATGCAATCTTGGGGAAACTATTTATTTCTTATGCCTAGCACCTCATTTGTAAAACTGGCATTAGTAGACCTCATGAGTGTGTAAAAGTCACTGCTATGGCCTACATGCTCAGGTTCCTTCCAAAATTCATTTTGAAACCCTAAAATCCCTAAGGTGATAATTTCAGGTGAAACCTTTGGGAAGTGATTAGGTAATGGAAGTCCTATCCTCGTAAAGCTAGCACCTTTTGGATCCAAGATGACAGAAGGGGGACAATAGGAGATACTGAGAGTGGCTCCCTAGTCTAGGAGTATGACTGCCATTTGGAATATGTGAAAAAGGTACAAGCAGGGATTATGATCAAGATGCATTATTTGGGCAGGAGAGATGGCTCAGCACTTAGGTACACTTAAAGTGTGAGGGCCTGAGACTGCTGGAGTTCAAATCTCCATATCCCACATCCCACATAAAGCAGCTGAGCATGGCCACAGGCAACTGTAACCCCAAGTCCCACAAGGTAGCAGAGACCAGAGAATCAAAAAAGCACTCCCACCCCCAAGCTCCAGAAACAGTAAAGAGATTCGGGCTCAACAACAAGACCAGACCCAAGCGCATCAGTGGAGTGGACACCCCAGTTCCATTCTAGTCACTACAGGCCAACAGTGCCCCACCACAGGTAAGAGTATGGGGTGCCTCCAGAGTACATTCATATATACATTCTTTATATATATATGAAAATTGTTGGGCTGGAGAGATGGCTTAGCGGTTAAGGCATTTGACTGCAAAGCCAAAGGAGCCAGGTTCAATTCCCAAGGACCCACATAAGACAGATGCACAAAGGGCACAAGCATCTGGAGTTCCTTTGAAGTTGCTAGAGGTTCTGGTGTACCCATTCTCTCTCTGCTTGCAAATAAATAAATACATTTTTAAAATATTTTTTTAAGTTTAATAAAAAGCTGGGCATGCTAGCACACACCTTTAATCCCAGCACTTAGGAGGCAGAAGTATAAGAATGCCATGAGTTCAAGACCACCCTGAGACTCCATAATGAATTCCAAATCAGTCTGGGCTAGAGCAAGACCCTACCTCAAAAAAAAAAAAAAAAATATATATATATATATATATATATATATATATATATATATATATATGATTTTTTTTAAGTTTAATGAAAGCCAGGCATGGATGTGCATGTGTTTAATACCAGCACATGGGAGGCAGAGGTAGGAGAATGTCATGAATTGGACACCAGGCTGGGACTACACAGTGAATTCCAGGTCAGCCTGAGCTAAAGCAAGACCATACCTCAAAAAAACCCAAAACAAGACCAACTGTAGCAGAGAAGTAGAGATTTCCAGAGCATCTAGAGCCCACATAGGCAAGCAGAAGCAGCTCCAGCACAGCAGCACCAGGTCCAGGCAGCAGCAGGTCCGCAGGGCCACAGCTGCAATGCTCAGCTTGAGCCACAGGAAAAGCCAGGTGATGAGATTTTGCACTCACACCAGAGCTCCTCACAATCTCAAGAAATGTGAAGGGAGGACAGCAGCAACCCACAGAGGACCAGATCACGAGGTAGAGGATCGCGTGGGCCAGCAGAAAAACTATAGCCACTGTCCACAGCCTCCCCTACCCCACCACCAGCACAAGCACCAGCAAGCACCAGCAAGCACCAGAGACCTGGGGAAGGAGAGCACAGCACCCAGCACTGGCAGCCACAGCAGAGATCCAGTGACCCAGCCAGCCTACTTGAACCCACAGCACACCAAAGAGGGACCCAAGCAGGAGCACAACATAACTGAGACCAAAATCATCCCAAAAGATAACTGGGATTACACCAGGTCAGTACCCACCAAATAAGCCTGGTATATAGGCTTGAATTGGAAGTGCTAATTACACCTTCCATATCAGGATAAAATATATGTTAAATCTATTGGATGGTTGAGTTTGCCATTCTTAAATAAGCTATATTTTGGGCTTGTTATTTGTTGCTTCCTGATTTATAGTGGCCTTGTTTCCTCTTCTATTGTTCATTAGGGAAGGGTCTCACTTGGTCACAAGCTGACTTGGACCCTCAACAGACCAGATATCTTAACCTCCTAGTGGACAGGATTAAGGGTGTGAGGCAACACACACCCTAAGGGATTGAGACTTTGTTAGAGGATCTGGTTGTCATAATACCTACTCTTGCACAAATAATCTGTGCTGTTTTTCATTGAATGCGTACATTATTTAGTTAAATTTTAGAATCTTCCTGTATTTTGTTCCACTCAGCCTACTTGAATACTCTCATAGCAGGCAAGGCCAACACCTAGGGTCACTTTTGTAGATACTCTGAGACACTTAATCCAAATGCTGCAGAATACACATTCTTTTCAGCAGCACATGGAACATTCTCTAAAATAGACCAGATATTATTAGGACACAAAGCAAATCTTAACAAATACAGGATAACTGAAATGATTCCTTGCATTCTATCTGACCACAATGGAATCAAACTACAAATCAATAGCAAGAGAAGCTAGAGAGCATGCACAAAATCATGGAAACTAAACAATGCACTACTAAATGGTGAATGGGTCAATGAAGAAATCAAGAAGGAAATCAAAGAATTCATAAAGTCAAATGATAATGAGAACACAACATACCAAAAACCAAAACCTTTGGGACACAATGAAGGCAGTCCTAAGAGGGAAATTTATAGCTTTAAGTGCCTATATTTAGAAATTAGAAAGGTCTCAAGTAAATGACCTAGTGCTTCACCTTAAAGCCCTGGAAAAAGAAGAAGAAGGCAAACCCTAAATCAATAGATGGGAAGAAATAATAAAGATTAGGGCAGAAATTAATGAAATAGAAACCAAAAAAAAATCTGAAGAATCAATGAAACAAAGAGTTGGTTCTTTGAAAGGATAAATAAGATTGATAAAGCCTTAGCAAATTTGACCAAAAGAGAGAAGAGACACAAATTAATAAAATTAGAGATGAAAAAGGCAGCATCACAACAGATACCAGAGAAATTCAAAATATCATAGGGACAGACTATAAAAACATATATTCCACTAAGTATGAAAATCTGAAAGAAATGGATGACTTCCTTGATTTATATGACCTACCTAAATTAAAGCAAGATGAGATTAATCACTTAAATAGACCTATAACAAGTATGGAGATCCAAGCAGTTATCAAAAATCTCCCAACTATGGGGCTGGAGGAATGGCATAGCAGTTAAGGCATTCGCCTGCAAAGCCAAAGGACCCAGACTCGATTCCCCAGGACCCACGTTAGACAGATGCACAAGAGGATACATGTGTCTGGAGTTCATTTGCAGTGGTTGGAGGCCCTAGCATACCCATTCTTTCTCTTTCTCTCTCTCTCTCTCTCTCTCTCCCTCTTTCTCTATCAAATAAAAATATAAATCTCCCAAATAAAATAAGTCCAGGCCCAGATGGATTCACTAGTGAATTTTACCAGACCTTCAGGGAGGAACTAATACCATTGCTTCTTAAGCTTTTCCATAAAATAGAAAAAGAAGGAATCCTACCAAACTCCTTCTATGAAGCCAGCATCACCCTGATACCAAAACCAGGCAAAGATAGAACAAAAAAAGAAAATTACAGACCAATCTCCCTCATGAACATAGATGCAAAAATTCTCAACAAAATATTGGTAAACAGAATACAAGAATATATCGGAATTGAGAAAAAAAGACCAAAAGCTAAATAAATCAAAAAATAAATAAATTTAAAAAAAAAGAATATATCGGAAAGATTATTCACCCTGACCAAGTAGGCTTTATCCCAGAGACGCAGGGATGGTTCAACACATGCAAATTGATAAATGTAATACATTATATAAATGAACTGAAGGACAAAAATCACATGATCATCTCATTAGATGCAGAGAAAACGTTTCACAAAATCCAACATCCCTTCATGATAAAAGTCCTACAGAGACTGGGAATAGAAGAACATATCTCAATATAATAAAGGCTATTTATGACAAGCCTACAGCCAACATATTACCAAATGGGGAAAAACTGGAAGCTTTTCCACTAAAATCAGGAACAAGACAAGGGTGTCCACTGTGCCCACCTTTATTTAGTATAGTATTGGAAGTCTTAGCCATAGCAATAAGGGAAGAGACACACATAAAAGGGATATAAATTTGGAAGGCAGAGATCAAGTTATCATTATTTGCAGATGAAATGATTCTATACATAATGGACCCTAAAGACTCTACCAGCAAACTGTTACAGCTGATAACCACCAATAGCCATGTAGCAGGATACAAAATAAACACACAGAAATCAGTAGCCTTCCTATATTCTAACAACAAACACACAGAGGATAAAATCAGAGAATCACTCCCATTCACAATTGCATCAAAAAAATAATAATAATAAAGTAACTCGGAATAAACCTTACCAAGGAAGTGAAGGATCTCTACAATGCAAACTTAAAAGCACACAAGAGAGAAATTGCAGAAGACACTAGGAAATGGAAAAACATCCCTTGTTCTTGGATCCAAAGAATCAATATTGTGAAAATGGCAATCTTACCAAAAGCAATCTGCACATTTAATGCAATTCCTATCAAAATCAATGGCATTCTTCATTGAAATAGAAAAAAAATCCAAAAATTCATTTGGAAGCACAAAAAAATCTCAAATATCTAAAACAATACTGAGCAACAAAAATGAGGCTGGTGGCATCACCATACCTGATTTTAACCTATACTACAGAGCCACAGTAACAAAAACAGCATGGTACTGGCACAAAAGCAGGGATGTAGATTAATAGAACAGAATAGAGAACCCAGATGTAAGTCCAGGTAGCTATATCCACCTGATATTTGACAAAAATGCCAAAAATACGCATTGGAGAAAAGACAGCCTCTTAAGCAAATGGTGTTGGGAAAACTGGACATTTATCTGTAGAAGGATGAAAGTAGATCCTTCTCTCTCTCCATGCACAAGAATTAAGTCCAAATGGATCAAAGACCTTAATATCACACCTGAAACTCTGAAACAGCTAGAGGAAAAAATAGGGAAACCCTTCAACATATTGGACTTTC
Source organism: Dipus sagitta (assembly GCA_036346955.1). Classification (NCBI taxonomy): domain Eukaryota; kingdom Metazoa; phylum Chordata; class Mammalia; order Rodentia; family Dipodidae; genus Dipus; species Dipus sagitta. The sequence goes on from CM070775.1 coordinate 100,516,004, forward strand.
TGAATATAACCCCAATTGCTCAGGCAATAAAACCACAGATTAACCACTGGGACCTCATGAACTTACAAAGATTATGTACAGCAAAGTACACTGTGAATAAAGCAAAGAGGCAACCTACAGAATGAGAAAAAATCTTTGCCAGCTGTCTATCTGATAGAGAATTAATATCTAGGATATATAAAGAACTCAAAAAATTAAATAATAAGAAATCAAAACAAGCCAATTAAAAATGGCCTATGGAACTAAATAGAGAGTTCTCAAAAAAAGAAATACAGATGGTATATAAACATCTAAAAAAATATTCTACATCCCTAGTCATCAGGGAAATGCAGATTAAAACTATGTTGAGATTCCATCTCACTCCTGTCAGATTGGCTACCATCATGAAAACAAATGACCATAAATGCTGGCGGGGATGTGGAAAAAGAGGAACCCTTCTACACTGTTGGTGGGAATACAATCTAGTCCAGACATTGTGGAAATCAGTGTGGAGGTTCCTAAGAAGCTAAAAATAGATCTACCATATGACCCAGCTATAGCACTCCTAGACATATATCCTAAGGACTTGTCTCATTACCATAGAGATACTTGCTCAACCATGTTTACTGCCGCTCAATTCACAATAGCTGGGAAATGGAACCAGCCTAGATGTCCCTCAATTGATGAGTGGATAATGAAGACATGGTACATTTATACAATGGAGTTCTACTCAGCAGTAAAGTGAAATTATGAACTTTTCAGGAAAATGGATGGATCTGGAAAGGATTATACTAAGTGAGGTAACCCAGGCCCAGAAAGCCAAGTGCCACATGTTCTCCCTCATATGTGGATCCTAGCTACAGATGATTGGACTTCTGTGTGGGTAGGAAGAAAACTCAGTAGCAAAGGCCTATAAGCTATAAAAGGGATATAAAGGGAAGAGAAAGGAAGGGAGGGGGTACTTAATAGGATGGTATTGTATATATGTAAGTAGAAGAATAGATTGATGGGGGTGAAAAGGCCCAAGTGAGGTCAGGGGAAGAGATTGAGTAAAGGAAAGGCAGAGGGAGGACTAATCAAAATCTAACAGGATAAAGCCAGGCATGGTAGTGCATGCTTTTAATCCTCTGGAGGCAGAGGTAGGAGAATCACTGTGCGTTCAAGGCCACCCTGAGACTCCAGGTCAGCCTGGGCTAGAGTGAGACCCTTCCTAAAAAAAAACAGAAAAGAAACAGAAAAAAAAACACTAAGAGGATATAAATAAATCATATGGAAACCTACTTTTTTGGACAATGGAACACTCAGGAGCCACAGATTGTTACTAGAAAATTTTCAGTGCTAGGGATGGGATACCTTCCAGTGAGTTGTTGGCCAGGGAGGTCCCTGATACCCCCAAAACATTGCCAAGGCCCTTGTTTTCCCACCAGGAATAGATGGCAAGACCCTATTGCTGAAGACTCCACATACTTGGGCTCCAAGGCCACTGAGAAATCCTGCTGGAACTGAGCTGATAACCTCCTCCATGTAGACCAGCTGACAGAAAGCTGAAAGATGCCATTCTGCATGCAGTTCAATGGCAGAGAGAGAAAGCACCAGTGAAGATACCCAACAGTGGACACTGCAAGCCTTATATTTTTCCATCCAGGCCAAATGAGCCAACAACTGCAATAGTGGCACATCTATCATGGTGGAAACCAACTGTCCTCTGCTTTGACTGGAGGTCGGCTCTATGGGAGGGAACACATCCCTGATACTGAAAACTTAAAACAGGGGTAGTCATGAGCCCTAGGGGTGTAACATCTGCTGATGTCTGGCTAAATGTATATACTGTGCTCGTCAAAGTGCCCAGTAAGCACTTCTCTTAATGTTCATAACTATATATTAATGCTACTCTCACTTTTGGTAGAGACCCTTCTCTTTTCAGATGACAGTGACCTTAGGATGACTCAGAATGCATCATGGTGCTGAGAAGTGACAGGACTGATCAGCACTGCAATATCTCTATCACACCTGCCAAGGCTCAGGGTCCATTGCGGAAGAGGTGGTGGAAAGAATGTAAGAGCCAAAGGAAGGGTAGGACTCCTTACAACATGCTCCTCCAGACACAAAATGGCCTGAATACCCATGACCTCACAGTGCCTGACACTACCTACACAAGACCATCATAATAGAAGGAAAAGATCATGACATCAAAATAAAAGAGACTGATTGAGAGGGGGAGGGGATATGATGGAGAATGGAGTTTCAAAGGGGAAAGTGGGGGGAGGGAGGGAATTACCATGGGATATTGTTTATAATCATGGAAGTTGTTAACTATAAAAAGATAATTTTTTTAAAAAGCTGGGCATGGTGGCACATGCCTTTAATTCCAGCACTCAAGAGGCAGAGATAGAAGGTTTGACATGAGTTCAAGGCCACTGTGTAACTACATAGTAAATTCCAGGTCAGCCTGAACTAGAGTGAGACAAAAAAAAAAAAAAAAAGTAGCTTGTTTCCTGTGTCACTCTGGTTTGTGACCTGAAGCAGTGACGATGTCAGTCATGCTAAGTAGGTCCCTTGTGCTGTGTGTCAATTCATGGACTTTCTGGTTTGCCAGAGATTGTTCCAAATTCTGGCCCCAGGTCCAAGTTAGAATACCTTTTGTACATGAGCTACAACCCTAAGCTCATGAGTTGTATCTAGGAGCTGGCTGTTTTGTAAGCAGATTCCTGACTGGCTTACTTAACCCTCTGACTTCTTGTGGCATCAAGAGATATGTTCATGGGCTGGAGAGATGGCTTAGCAGTTAAGCACTCCTGTGAAGCCTAAGGATTCCCAGTTCAAGGCTCAATTCCCTAGGACCCACGTAAGCCAGATGCACAAGGTGGCACATGCATCTGGAGTTCGTTTGCAGTGGCTGGAGCCACTGTGTGCGCCCATTCTCTCACTCTCTCTCTGCCTCTTTCTCTGTCTGTTGCTCTCAAATAAATAAATAAAATATTTTTTTAAAAAGAAACATGTTCATATATGGGGCATTGTCATATATGAAATCTCATGTGAGCTCTATCTCACATCAACCAGTGATTTTAAACTTCAGAAGTTATATCCCAGTATCATGCTGTTTAAAGAAAGCTTGGATTCATATTAACAAACAATATATATAGGGTTGTCTAGCTAAATGTATACACTATGCTCACCAAACTGCCCAATAAGCACTTGTCTTAATGTTCATACCCATATATTAATGCTACTCTCACTTTTTGTTAAAGAAGCTTCTCTTTTCAGATGGCAATGACCTTGGGATGACTCAGATGGCACCATGGTGCTGAGAAGAAGTGACAGAGGAGTTTCAGCACTGGAATTCCAGGATATTTCAGCACTAAAATGCCTCTATCACACCTTCAAAAGCTCAGGGTCCACTGTGGAAGTGGTGGCAGAAAGAATGTAAGAGCCAAAGGAAGGGTAGGACTCCTTACACTGTGCTCCTCCAGACACAAAATGGCCTGGATATCCATGACCTCACAGTGCCTGACACTACCTACACAAGACCATCACAATAGGAGGAAAAGATCATGACATCAAAATAAAAGGGAGACTGATTGGGGGGGGGGGGGATATGATGGAGAGTGAAATTTCAAAGGGGAAAGTGGAAGCCGGGCATGGTGGCACATGCTTTTAATTCCAGCACTTGGGAGGCAGAGGTAGGAGGATTCCCATGAGTTCGAGGCCACCCGGAGACTCCACAGTGAATTCCAGGTCAGCCTGGGCTAGAGTGAGACCCTACCTCAAAAAAATAAAAAAAAAAAAAAGCTCCATGCCTCAGTTCAGAGAGATTTGCTCAACTATGTTTTTGCTGCTCAATTCATAATAGCTAAGAGCTGGAATCAACCCAGATGTCCATCATTAGATGAATGGATAACCAAGATGTGGTATAGCTACATGATGGAATTCTATACAGCAGTAAGGAAAAATGACACAATGAAATTTGAAAACAAATGGTTGAACTTGGAACAGAACATTCTCAGTGAACTCACCCAATCACAGGAAGACAATTGTCACATGGTCTCACTCATCTGTGGCTCCTAACCTGAATCTGCCCGAGATGCTAACATACCTAATAAGCATCTCAAGGACAATAGGGAGGGTGTGGCAGGAGGGGAGGATAAGGGTTGGGGGACACAAAACTGACCCAAATGGAAATGTTACCATAAAATCCTGTATCCTGAAAGACAGGCTAAAAGGTTGAACCTTCATCATGTCCTTACAGGGAACACCTGAATCATAGGGCCCTGGAGAGGGTATGATGATGACTAACCTTAATCTTCTCCTGTTTCTTTCTCTCTCTCTCTCTCTCTCTCTCTCTCTCTCTCTTTCTCTCCCTCCCCCCTCTCTTTTATATTACCTATCTTTTTCTTCCTTCTTTTCCCTTGGTGCTGGCCTGTAACTCCCAGTACCAGTGTGCAGTTAACATCTACAATGAGCTGTTGATCAGAGAGACCTACAAGTTTCCCAAAAGACAGGTTTCTGTCAGAGTACTTGATGACCCACCAAAGGTTAATGGTAAGACCCTACTGCTGATGAAAAATGCTACCATATGCTATTGGTATGGAACGTGGAGTGACCTGGCTGGAATCTGGAAGAGAGTCAGTCCCCAAACAGTTAGTCTAGTGCCAGAAGGTGCTACATGAGTGACTGGGGGAAAATGACCAACATCTGTCAAAGCAACTTGTGGTCTAAGCTACTCAGCAGCAAACAACCTGACATAATGTTCACACAAGTGCAATAGTGGCACACAGCCATGGTGGGTAACCAACTGCTCTTGATTTGGCTAACTGATCCATTCAGTGGAACAGAACCCATAGCTGGAACTGGGAAACAAGTCAGAACCATATCCAAAGAACAAGCCTGCTCTCCAATATCATCTTCCCACCTACAAGAGGGCCTACACCTATTAAGTTCTCTAAAATAACAATGACTATCCCATTTATCTGGTGCTGACTTCACTCTCCATTGAAGAATTTGCTCTCTTTTTCAGATGGATGCAGAACCTGAGAAAATCAGCCCATCACACTTCAACAGGGTCCCAGATAAAACCACAGAGTAATTGGGGAAATGAGTAAGAGTTGTGCTTTCTTGGTGAACCTGGTATCAGCATAAGGGTGAAGGAGATAGACACAGAGAACACTCAACTCCTACCAAACCAGATATCCAGAGACCCAGAGGCTCCCAAGACCTCATCATTGAGGTAGACCTAAAATGAACCCAACATGGTTCAGGGAAATTCGCCAAAAAGGGGGAGGAAAGAGTGTTAGAGCCACATGTTGGGACATTATGCACAGAGACCTTCCTTTTCCCCAGAACTGATGGGTAACAATACACAATGCACAACCCACATTCCCCATCGAGGAGGGTGCCTTTGGAGGGGGGAGGACAAGGAGGAGGTTAAGGTTGGCATCAACATAGCTGTATATACACTGTGTACATAACTAATTTAGAAAAAAAGATACAGGCTGTTTTGAGTTTGGTTTTGGTTTTGTTTTTTTGACAGAATGAGTGCACTAGGGCCTCTAGCCACTGCAAACAATCTCCAGATGCATGTGCAACCTTGTGCATCAGGCTTATATTGGTCCTGAGGAATCAAACCAAGGCCCTTTGGCTTTACAGGCAAGCGCCTTAACTGCTAAGCCATCTCTCCAGCCCTGTTTGTTTTTTCAAGGTAGGTCTTGCTGTAGCTCAGGCTGACCTAGAATTCACTATGTAGTCTCAAGGTGGCCTTGAACTCACAGTGATCCTTCTACCTCTGCCTCCCAAGGCTGGGACTAAAGGTGTGTGCCACCATGCCCAGCCAAGCTACTTGTTTTTTATTAAAATTTTTTATTTTTTCAGGTAGTGTCTCCCTCTAGCCCAGGCTGACTTAGAATTTACTATGTAGTCCCAGCCTGGCCTCCAAATCATGGCGATCCTCCTACCTCCTACACCCAGCTCTAGGCTAATTTTAATCACATGAGCAATTTCTAAGGCTCTTGTGAGGTCCAATTGCCATTGGATACATTCATCTGTCCTTAAGCAAAAAAAAGCCAGGCACAAGTAGGAGAATCACCGATTCGAGGCCACCCTGGGACTACATAGTGAACTCCCAGTCAGCCTGGACTAGTGCAAGACCCTACTTTGAAAAACAAAAGAAATAACTAAAAACATATATGGCTGGGGAGATGGCTCAGCAGTTATTAAAAGGACTTGCTTGAAAACCTGCTGGCCCAGGTTTGATTCCCCGGTAACTACATAAAGCCAGACACACAAATGGCACATTAGGCTGGAATTCATTTTCAGTGGCAAGAGGTCCTGATGCAATCAGACCAAAAAAAAAAAAAAGATAAAGCCGGGCGTGATGGCGCACGCCTTTAATCCCAGCACTCGGGAGGCAGAGGTAGGAGGATTGCCGTGAGTTCGAGGCCACCCTGAGACTCCATAGTGAATTCCAGGTCAGCCTGGGCTAGAGTGAGACCCTACCTCGAAAAACCAAAAAAAAAAAAAAGGTAGAAAATCTAGCTGCGGAGATGGGGAGCTGGAGAGATGGCTTAATGGCTAAGGCGTTTGCCTGGGAAGCCAAAAGACCCAGGTTCAATTCCTCAGGATCCGTGTAAGCCAGATGCACAAGGGTCACATGCATCTGGAGTTCGTTTGCAGTGAGTGGAGGCCCTGGTGCGCCCATTCTGTCTGTCTGTCTGTCTCTCTCTCTCTCTTTCTCTGCTTGCAAATAAATAAAATTAGGGGAAAAAGGATGGGAAAGAAATCTAGCTGCAGTTAAAATGTAATCAGCAGGCATGCACTGGTGGCTGAAAATCTCAGCACTAGAGAAGCTGAAGTAGATCACCAAGAATACAAAGCCAGCTTGGACTACAGTTCCAAGTCAGCCTGGGCTACAGATCCTACCATGGGGGGAAAAAGCGGTGGTTTGGCCAGGTATGGTAGTAGTACAGGCCTTTAGTCCCAGAACTCAGGATTGCTCAGGAGTTCCCCGCCAAAATGAGACTTGGCTTCAAAAAAAAAAAAAAGGCATGTCTTTAATTCCAACAAAGGTAGAATAGCTGTATATTCAAGGCCAGCCCGATACTATAGTGAATTCAGGTCAGCCTCAAGAGGTAGGAAAATCACCATGAGCTCAAGGCTACCCTGAGACTGAGTGAATTCTAGGTCAGCCTAGGATACAGCTAGACCCTACCTTGTAAAACCAAAAAAAAAAAAAAAATTTAAAGACCCTGTTTTGGCTTGAATGTAAATGCCCCCATAGCCTCAGGTGTGTGTGTTTTCAGAGCCCAACTTGATCTCTGCTATGGATATATGAAATGAGCCAACTTCCTCCATGATGAAGTTTCAAACCCTTTGGTGTAGTGTTTTATTGTCCCAGCAAGAAGGTAACTAAAACAGATTTTCCCACTGCAATTTCCCTTCTGATCACTTTTCTTCCTACTCAATAAAACCATCAATCCTATCCTTGTCAGAGGCACAAAAGTTGAAGCACACCCTACTTAGACCAAATTCCTCATATTATTTGTCTCAGGAGCACGTGTAGTAGCCCAATCTGGCCTTAAATTTGCCATGTAGGTAAGAGACCCTACCTTGAGAAAACAAAAACCTTCCCCAGCACCTCATAAAAGCTAGACAAACTGGGTGTGGCAGTGCAAGCCTTTAATCCCAGCACTCAGGAGGCAGAGGTTGGAGGGAGGGGATCCCTGTGAGTTCAAGGCCACCCTAAGACTACATAGTGAATTCCAGGTCAGTCTGGGAAGGAACAAAACCCTCTTTGAAACAACAAAACTAGACAGATAAAGCCTCTCCAAAAAAAAAAGTCCAGGCCTGGGTTTCAATTCCCCAGGACCCACGTAAGCCAGATGCACAAGCACATGCGTCTGGAGTTTGCAGTAGCTAGAGACCCTGCTGTGTCTATTCTCTCTCTCTCAAATAAATATTACAAAAAAAAAAAAAAAAAAAAAAAGGTCCAGGGCTGGGGAGATGGCTTAGCGGTTAAGGTACTTGCTTGCAAAGTCAAAGGACCCAGATTTGACTCCCCAGCTGAAGGCCCTGACATGCCCATTCTCTCTCAAATAAAATTTTAAAAAATAAAAGGGCTGGAAAGATGGCTTGGCAGTTAAGGCGCTTGCCTGCAAAGCCAAAGGATCTCAGTTCAATTCCCCAGGACGAACATAAGCCAGATGCACACAGTGGCACATGTGCCTGGAGTTCATTTACATGCCCATTCTCTCTGCTTCTTTCCCTCTCTCAAATAAAAACAATGGGTGCATGGTGGAAACCAATTACCCTCTAATCAGACTAGAGGCCTGCTCCATGGGAGGGAATACATCCCCAATACTGAAAACTTACAACATGCTCCTCCAGACACAAAATGGCCTGGATATCTATGACCTCACAGTGCCTGACACTACCTACACAAGACCATAAGAGGAGGAAAAGATCATGACATCAAAATACTGATTGAGATGGGGAGGGAAATATGATGGAGAATGGAGTTTCAAAGGGAAAGTGGGTGGAGGGAGGAAATTACCATGGGATATTTATAATCATAGAAGTTAATATAAATTTGAAAAAAAAATTTAAAGTTCCAGATGATAAGAGTTTAGCATGTATAAGGATGACCAGCAAATTCTTGAAAGCTGGGCGTGGTGACACACACCTTTAATTTCAGCACTGGAGAGGCAGAGATAGGAGGATCTCCTGGAGTTCAAGGCCACCCTGAGACTACATAGTGAATTCCAGTCCAACCTGTGCTAGAGACCCTACTTCAAAATACCAAGGGGGGGGGGGGGAAGTTCCATGAACTAGGCTTCATTTAATCTTATTAGCTATCTATCACATCAAGACACATGCAAAACCTACCGTTTACCTTTTGCTAAGCCCTTCCACCAATATGTCATTCTATACACTTCTATGTGTGAAATGTGTTAAAGATAGGGTTGTAACCTGTAGGTAAATTCAGGTTTCAGTGATGGCCTTCTTACCCCAAATCCTTTCAAGTTTTTACTGTGACTGCTTCAGGTCCCTGTAGTCAATATTCATACTATCTGTTACATGTTGGATGTTCTTGCATATAGAAAGCATCTTACATAGTAAAAAGTTTTTTAAAGTTTAGCATGATTATTTTCATATTACTAATAGGAAAGAATCAATGTTTTGGCCAGGCATAGTCGTGCATACCTGCACTTGGAAGTCAGAGTGAGTTTGATACTACACAGTGAATTCCAGGACAGCCTGGGCTAGAGAGAAAACTCTATCCCGAGAAAACCCAAAATAATTTTTTTGAAAAAAATCAAGTGTTTTGAAAGACAATCTACTTAACTGAAAAACCAACCATGAAAATTTTTTATAACCAATTAACTAATCTAGTCACACTCAAACACATAGATTGAAGGTTTCAAAATTTATTTATGTACAAAGAACTAGCATGATCTTTCATTGGATGGTCTTGGAATACTCCATTCTAGGAAGGCCGCTTAGTCCAACTGGAAGAAAAAAAAAAAGCACACAGAAAGTGAATTATTTTAAATCGTCTTAAAATTTCATCCAGATTCCCACCTAGAATGCTTGGCTCAAGTGGAAATATCACCTACTAAAACTAATTGCAAAGTCTAGAGTATCGAAATATTTACTCAATGTCTAGTACAGCATTTCACATACTTCACTTCCATTTTAGACTGTGGCTCTTAGTACTGGTATTGATTCCTTTCCTTAAAAAGATTTCCTAGTACAGCCAGGCATGGTGGTGCACGCCTTTAATCCCAGCACTCGGGAAGCAGAGGTAGGAGGATCACCATGAGTTGGAGGCCACTCTGAGACTATAGTTAATTCCAGGTCAGCCTGGGCCACAGCAAGACCCTACCTCAAAAAAAAAAAAAAAAAAAATCAAAAGAGAAAAAAGAAAAAACCTTGTACGAGTGTTGTAGGTGTTTTAGTAGATTACTACACTTCATCTTCGTCTAAGTAACAGTTAAAAAGTCAATCAGCATTTATTCTCTCTGCAACATACTTGTTCACACTGGACTGCCTCATTTAAATATCTACATGACAAACACTAGGCACAATATTAAGTAGAACTTGGTCAATGACTGAATTTTTTGTCTCGGCTCACGACAAATCTTGCATCAAATTTATGCACACTAAGTACTAACTTTCTTTTTTTGAAGGTTCTCCTAGACACCCTATTCAAAACAATCATTAAACAGAAGATTGGCAGTGTCATTCCAAACAGCAAATAAATTAGTTCTTTGCCTTAAAACTACTCTCGGCTTTTCCACACTCCTGCTTTCTCATGTATTCGCTCCTCTTTCCTTATCGTAAGCGCTCCTAGTTCTATCTATAAGCTAATTAAATTTCTCTAACCCTTAAAACAATTAGTAATACTATGTTTTGAAACCATCAAGCCTTCATGCAACGCGTTAACAGGAGCATAAACTTACTAATGAAGGAACACTGTGTGAATTCTCCAAGTTCTACCTGGCCTCAAACCTGCAGCTCTTTTCAGCATGTAAGCAAACATGCCGGGTCAGGGTTAACACATGGGCCTGGTCTGGCTTTACGATCAGATCCTCAGCGCCCCTCACTAGCAGTCGGGGGGCGTCGGCCGCGGCCCGCGCCGCCCCCGCCGGAGACCGGCCTCTGAGGACGCGTACCTTTATGAAGCCGATGTCCTTTGCGTACTGGCGGAAACACTGCCGGCACATATTCAGCCCGTACTTCCGGATCAGACCGTGGCGGTTGGAGCAGACGCGGCTGTTTAGAAAAACAAGGAGACAGCGTTTTTGTAGGTCACAAAGTACAGGACTCCCCCGCGGCTCCCCGCCGGCCGGGCCACGCCGGCTAGCACGGCCCGTAATGGCGGCGGCGCCGACAGCCCGGACTCCGCCGGCCCCGGGGCTCCTCAACCTGAGTTCTCAGCAGCCTCGCGACCCCGAGCACCCGGTTCCCTGGAATCACGCTCTGCTTCTCACCAAGAGCGGGAACCCTGGCCGAATTTTCGCGGGTGACTCCAGTAGAGCTGCTGGTGACCCATCTTGCCTTCAGAAGTCCAACGAGGGAAAAGGAAAGAGCCAGCCCACGCAGGCGCTCTTGAAATTTTTCCGGAGATTACAATTCACCCAGAATGCAATGCGAAAACCTGACGCGCGCGCAATGTGGTGAACGCGTTTCCTGGAGAATACTTTGAGTGACACCTCTGAGAGCTGAAGGGGGCGGGACCATGGCTGACGTCATGGACTACGTAGACTCTAGTATGTCCCTGCCGCGCTGTTGAACCGCCGGGCGCGGTGGCGCGTGCCTGTAGTCCCAGCTACTCGGGAGGCTGAGGCGGGAGGATCGCTTGAGTCCAGGAGTTCTGGGCTGCAGTGAGCTATGCCGATCGGGTGTCCGCACTAAGTTCGGCATCAATATGGTGACCTCCCGGGAGCGGGGGACCACCAGGTTGCCTAAGGAGGGGTGAACCGGCCCAGGTCGGAAACGGAGCAGGTCAAAACTCCCGTGCTGATCAGTAGTGGGATCGCGCCTGTGAATAGCCACTGCACTCCAGCCTGGGCAACACAGTGAGACCCTACCTTTTTTGAACGCTTCGAAAATGGATTTTGATTGATTGTAGTTTACTCGCTTTGGCATTGTTTAATCCGTTACATTTTAATAATTAAAATCTTTACACTTGTAAAAGCTTTTTTTGCTTGACTCTACACTGACACCTACTGGCCTAAATTTATAAAACAACTTAAAAGAGTTGTAGTAATTAGGAGTGGACAGTAGGAGCTTCTTTCTCTTGATAAACGAAACATTTTTAGCTCATTTGTAATTTGACACAGTCCTCCAAGCGGTAAACCACTTCACTTCAGAGAAGGCGTTGAGGAAAAAAAAAAAGTATGATGTGAGCTCTTTATACTTGATTCGTAAATGTACGTGGTTGAATTCTGCCTACACTGTTCTGGGATTACAAGCAGATAACCAGTTTATTTGGCTGAATTTAAAGTGAGAAGTAATTAATGTAAAGTATGTGTTCCTTAGACTAAATAATTTGACAATAAAATAGCAAACAAACTTCAAGATGTAAGAAATCTCTGTCAAAGGTGTCCCATAAATCCCTTATGTCTCTAGGGGGGAAATAAAGCTGTACATTGAGCCGGGCGTGGTGGTGCACGTCTTTAATCCCAGCACTCAGAAGGCGGATCGCTGTGACTTCAAGGCTACCCTTACCTCACCACAGAGTGAATCCCAGGTCATCCTGGGCTAGAGTGAGAACCTACCTCGTAAAACAAAACAAAAAAAAAAATTTAATTTTTTAATAAAAGCTGTACATTGTTCTCGAATCAAAGCTTTAATTAGATCTCAAAATATAGCACAGAGTAGAATTCAAACGTTTACACAAAACCGCTTATTAGAACTTAAAGATAAAACTTCTTTAAAAGTAATGTTATTTGAGGATTCTTTTCCGACTTCTGAGTTAAGCAGTATTACATGATGCAAGGAGTCAGAGATTTTAAAACCAGGTGAAACTTGATTTCTGCCCTCAACTGCCAATTGGGGGCGGGGGGAGCAGAATTCTCTCAAAGAATCTTATTTTCAAATTTCAACTCTTATTTTGGCTTTAATGTACATATATTACAACTAAGCAAGTAGACCATTCTGTGTTCAGAACACACTTCTCACAGTGCCCCTCACCATGCCTCCACTTCATGCACCAGACCTTCCGGGACAGCACTTGGGACACAGACTTGGAATACGGTATGTATCTAGAGAGAGTTAGAACAGTGCAGAAGTGTACTAGCCCACTAAGCGCCTTATTTTGGCCTTGTCTATGCAACACTGTTGCTACTGGTGGGGCTCACTGGCCATGCAAATGCATAGCCCTTGGCAGTAGGCTCTTTTTGGACAATTTAGCAGGTCCTACTAATAAGCAGTCTCAGAATCTAAAGAACATTTAGGTTTCTAGCTAGCTTTGGAAACTTGACAAGCCTTAAAGGAACAAATTTCTGCCAAGCTGGAAATTGATAAACCTGTAGGTTTAATTGCAAATGCCTAACAGTTTGCTAATGATTGCCAAACTTAGAATTAGTATGTGGGGCTAAGCCCCACCACTAGGAGTTATGGCCCAGCTTTTTTTGGGAGGGACGGGGGGGGGGGGGGGGAGGGCGGGGGTTATTGAGGATTAAGTCAGGGACTCGTACTTGCTAGGCAAGCCTTTTACCACTGAGCTAAAGTCCCAGCTAAAACCTCTTCTCAATAACACTTATCATTCCCTACTATCAGAGGTGGATATCTTAGCATTTTGTTTTGTTTTGCTTTTGTTTTTCCAGGTAGGATTTCACTCTAGCCCAGGCTGATCTGGAATTTACTATGTACTCTCAAAATGGCCTTGAACTCACAACAATGATCCTACTACCTCGGCGTCCCGAGTACTGGGATTAAAGGCTTGCGCGCCACCACGCCAGGCTTATTTTAACATTTTTAGTCGTAATTAGATTAAAGAACCAATTCCAGGATCCCAAAACCCAGGGCCTGGAGCCTGATAGGCACTTTATCACTGAAATACATTCCAAACCCAAACACTGTATTTATTTGTTTATTTGTCTAAGTAATATATTTAAAATAAACCTCACACGGGAACAGCTGTTTTTCTCAAGGTGGCAGGGGTTGGGATTCAATGCTGTAGTTGCTTCAAGGTGCACAGGGCGCCTGCACAAGCCCGGATAAGGCCACACAGCAGGATACTGGTCTCCTGGGAGGTGGTGGAGCCCAGGTCAGCTGAGCCCACGTCTCCTTCTGCTGGAGGGCTGTCTGTGTGCAATTCACATCTGCATTTGGAGGCACAGCGGAAGGGGTGGCCCCTGGGCAGCCTTGAGCCCAACAGCAGCTCCCTCACAGTGTCCTGGACTGGGTACTGGGGGCTGAGGGGAGTGGGTCGACAGAGGTGGCAGAGGTGAGTTGGTGCTCCCGAGCTTGGGAGAGGGCAGTCTGGGCATTCAGGGCCGGGTTATATTTATCCACGTCTGAGTCTAGTTCCTGACAAGCCACGCTGTAGATTTCCCGCTGTTTGACTGCGATCCTATCGCTGAGCATACGGTATCCGGTATCCGCGGAGCAGGTAGTCTCCCATGAACCTGGAGATGCTATCCTGCCTCTCCTGTCTCAGCTTCAGTCGGGGGCTCCCAGGAGAAATCATCGACCTCAGAGCCATTCAGGGCCGTGTTGCCGTTTGTTTGTTTTATGTTATTATTTATTTTTATTTTATTTTAGATCCTCCTACCTAAGTCTCCCAGAGTCTCTTGGGCTACATAGTACATTCCAGGCCAGCCTGAGTTATAAACTGGAAGTCCTGAGATGCCAGTAGCATGGCTCAATTCACATTCAAAGGCCTCAAACCAGGAAAGCAAATGTGGTAACTCTTAAACCAAGCTGAAAGTCTGAGAACCAGAGGTTCACTGCTATTTGTATGGAGTTGTACAAAACCAGAAGTTCTAATGTCCAAAGGAAAGTCCCCACACCCTGCTGATATCCTCCCCACTTGGTGTACTCATTTATTTGCCAGTTTTCTCTAGAAACACTCTCACACATGCACTAAAGAATAATGATTTACTAGATGTCTAAATATTCCTTCTTGTTCATTTTGTTTTTTTGTTTTTGTTGTTTGTTTTTTTTTTGTGGTAGGGTCTTGCTCTAGCCCAGGCTGACCTGGAATTCGCTGTGTAATCTCAGGGTGGCATTGAACTCATGTCGATCCTCCTGCCTCTGCCTCCCGATTGCTGGGATTAAAGGCATGTGCACCACCAAGCCCAGCTTTTTATATCAAAATTCTTATGTTGCCGGGTGTGATGGCGCACACCTTTAGTCCCAGCACTCAGGAGGCACAGGTAGGAGGATCGCTGTGAGTTCACAGAGTGAATCCCAGGTCACCGTGGGTTACATCAAGACTCTACCTCAACCCTCCCCCAAAATATGTATTTACTGTTTCCCTCACAAGATAGAGGAAGATATCGAGCTTCCTCACACCCCAAATAGTTGGCTAGCTATTTATATAAGCCAGATATAAGATATAAGCCTGCTCTGTTCTAGCATAGTGCATTCTTTCATATTTGCTAAACTAAAAAATAGCACATATTGATATAATAGAAATAGTTGGCTGAAGAGATTGTTCAGTGGTTAAGGCACTTGCCTGCAAAGCCTAAGGACCCAGGTTCAAATACCCAGATCCCACATAAAGCTAGATGGCACATGCATCTGGAGTTTGTTTGCAGTGTCTGGAAGCCCTGGTGTGTCCATTCTCTCTCTCAAATAAATAAAAATTAAAAATATACAAAGGGGGCTGGAGAGATTGCTTAGCGGTTAAGGTGCTTACCTGCAAAGCCAAAGGACCTCAGTTTGATTCCCAAGTACCCACACAAACCAGATGCACAAGGTGGCACATGCATCTGGAGTCCATGTGCAGTGGCTGGAAGCCCTGGTGTGTCCATTCTCTTTCTCTCTGGCTCTTTCCCTCTCTCAAATAAATAAATAAATACAGATATATATATATATATATATATATATGGCTGGACAGATGGGTTAGTGGTTGGGGCGTTTGTCTGCAAAGCCAAAGGATCCCTGTTTGATTCTCCAGGACCCTTGTAAACCGGATGCACAAGGGGGCACATGTGTCTGTAGTTCATTTGCAGTGGCTGGAGGCCCTGACATGCCTGTTCTCTCCCTCTGTCTCAAGTAAATAAAATATATTTTAAAAGTATATTTATATAGGGCTGGAAAGATGGCTTAGTGATTAAGCACTTGCCTGTGAAGCCTAAGAACCCCAGTTCAAGGCTCAATTCCCCAGGACCCACGTTAGCCAGATGCACAAGGGGGCGCACGCGTCTGGAGTTCGTTTGCAGTGGCTGGAGGCCCTGGCGCGCCCATTCTCCCTCTCTCTCTATCTTCCTCTTTCTCTGTCTGTCGTTCTCAAATAAATGAATAATTTTAAAAAAGAATTTGTTAAAAAATATATTTATATATATAAGAAATAGTATGTATACATATGTTCTTGATTCTTTACAAATATTGAGTGCCTATTCTATGTGAATACTAACTAGGTCATGTACATATACTAGTGACTCAAAGGGTAGGAATCTAGAGATGGAGATATGCATTAAATAATCATAGCTGGGTGTACTAATGCTAACACCAGCATTCCAAAGGCTCAGGCAGGAGAAGTGAAAATCCAAGGCCAGCCTGGAAAATTTAGCAAGACCCTATCCTAAAGTAAAAAAGTATTTTAAAAGAAAGAAAGAAAGAGCCGGGTGTGGTGGTGCATACCTTTATTTTCTTTTCTTTTCTGTTTTTTTTTTTTTTTTTTTTTTTGGTTTTTTGAGGTAAGGTCTCACTCTAGCCCAGGCTGACCTGGAATTCACTGTGTAGTCTTGGGGTGGTCTCGAACTCATGGTGATCCTCCTACCTCTACCTCCCGAGTGCTGGGATTAAAGGTTTGATTCCCCAGGACCCACATAAGCCTGATAGATGTACAAGGTGGCACATGCATCTGGAGTTTGTTTGTAGCAGCTGGAGGACCTAGTGTGCCCATTCTCCCCCTCCCCCCCCCCCCCGATTTCTCTCTCTCTCTCAAATAAATAAATAAAAATTAAAAAAGAATTTGATGAAAACCAGGAACGGTGGCACACACCTTTAATCCCAGCACTTGGGAGGCGGAGATAGGAGGACTGCCATGAGTTTGAGGCCACCCTGAGATTATATAGTGAACTCCAGGTCAGCCTGGGCTACAGTGAGACCCTACCTTGAAAAAAAAAAATGATTTAACATAGCTCTTACCAGCACTAATCTCAATGAAGCAAGTGAAGTTTGCCATGGGCAGAAATAAGGACAATAAAGAAATTCAGTTATCTGTTGAATGCATAGTATATACCAGAAACTAGGGAAAGTAAATGAAAGGTAATTTTAAGTGTATTTGGAATCTACAAAAAGAAGAATTAATATACAAGTGAAGGTTTTGTATTAATTTATTTGGGTTTAGAAAACTGGCACATGCCTTTAATCCCTACCCTTGAGAGGCAGAAATAGGAGAATTGCCACAAGTTCAAAGCCACCCTGAGACTACATAGTGAGTTTTAGGTCAGCCTGGCCTAGCGTGAAACCCTATCTCAGAAAACCAAAAGAGAGAAAGAAAGAAAGGAGGGAGGGAGGAAAAGCAGAGCCGGATGTGGTGGCTTTAGCCCAGGCTGACCTGAAATTCACTATGTAGTCTCAGGGTGTCCTTGAATTCACAGCAATCCTCCTACCTCTGCCTCCCAAGTGCTGGGATTAAAGGCGTGCACCACGACACCTGGCTTTCCTTCCTTTTTTTTTTTTTTTTTTTTTTTAAGGTTTAGAGAGACAGATTAAGAGAAGGAAAGAGGGGATAATGCAGAGAACCACCCATGAGAAGGCAGGAGAGGGTAAATCCTCTTGATCTCTTTCACAAAACATGTAGCCCAAATTTAGACTCCTGTGTATTTCCATTTTAATTATTTTTTTCCTAGCCAATATTTCTTTTTTTTCTCAATTTTTATTAATATTTTCCATGATTATAAAAAATATCCCATGGTAGTACCCTCCCCCCCACTTTCCCCTTTGAAATTCCATTCTCCATCATATTCCCTCCCCATCTCAGTCTTTCTACTTACATATATACAATACCAACCTAATAAAAGCCCTCCTCCCTTTCTTTCTCTTCCCTTTCTATCTCCTTTTTTAACTTACTGGCCTCTGCTACTGAGTTTTTTCCTTCTCGCACAGAAGCCCAATCATCTGTAGCTAAGATCCACATATGAGGGAGAACATGTGGCGCTTGGCTTTCTGGACCTGGGTTACCTCACTTAGTATAATTCTTTCCAGATCCATCCACTTTTCTGCAAATTTCATAACTTCATTTTTCTTTACCGCTGAGTAAAACTCCATTGTATAAATGTGCCACTTCAGCCTAGATGTCCCTCAACTGATGAGTGGATAATGAAGATATGGCACATTTGTATTTCCATTTTAGACAGCTCACAACAGAATCTAGCTTGGAATAACTGAAAATAGAGCTAAAAGGGCAGATTTTATTTCTATGATAATAAATAGAAGGTATAGTTAGCCCACCAAGACCAAGAAATTAGGATATATGCTAAAATGTCAGATTCAAGTATTTCTTTTTCTTTTAAAGCTTTTGAGAGACCACTTTTTAAAAAAAATATATTTTACTTATTTATTTATTTGAGAGAGACAATGGGCACACCAGGGCCTCCAGCCACTGCAAACGAACTCCAGACGCATGCGCCCCCTTGTGCATCTGGTTTATGTGGGTCCTTGGGGAGTCGAACTAGTGTCCTTAGGTTTTGCAGGCAAATGCCTTAACCGCTAAGCCATTTCCCCAGCCCCTTTAAAAACTTTTTAGTGACAACTTCCATAGTCTCAGTGTGGCTTGAGCCTGGAGAAAGAAAGTGGAGTTCAAGGAAGGGCACCACTTTTCTTTGTAGAATCAGATGACAACCCCCACCCCACCTCAGGAACAGCAGCTTCACAGTGCACGCTCTCGTCCCTGTAGGCGATGTATAGAAAGAAGTCTTCTTCGTGGTGTTCCTAGTATAGCTGACCCATCCTGGCCCTGGTGGGTGGAATGACATTGTTGACAAACAAGGCATCCTCAGCTTGGGGATGAGTTCACTTCCGAATCAAGAAGAACTGACCAACTGTGACATCAGAAGGCACCAGGTATTTCTTTTTGTCCAAGTCTCCTACCCAAGCTTTGGGAGCCTTTTTCTTCTATCACTGAGACCTGATCCGGGTATTTCTTTCTTTTTTTTTTTTTTATTTTATTTTATTTTATTTTTTTATTTTCTCCATTTTTATTAATATTTTCCATGATAACAAAAAAAATCCCATGGTATTACCCTCCCCCCTTTCCCCTTTGAAATTCCATTCTCCATCATATCCCCTCCCCATCTCAATCAGTCTCTCTTTCATTTTGATGTCATGATCTTTTCCTCCTCTTATGATGGTCTTGTGTAGGTAGTGTCAGGCACTATGAGGTCATGGATATCCAGGCCATTTTATGTCTGAAGGGAGGACGTTGTAAGGAGTCCTACCCTTCCTTTGGCTCTTGCATCCTTTCCGCCACTTCTTCCGCATTAGACCCTGAGCCTTGGAAGGTGTGATCGAGTTGTTACTCAGTACTCCAGTCACTTCTTTCCAGCACTATGATACCTTCTGAGTCATCCCAAGGTCACTGCCATCTGAAAAGAGAAGATTCTCTGCCCAAAGTGAGAATAGTGTTAATATAAGGGTATAAATATTAAGAAAAGTGCTTATTGGGCAACTTGATAAGCATAGTATATACCTTTTGGCAGACATCAGCAGATGTTACACCCCTAGGGCTCATGACTACCCCTGTTTTAAGTTTTCAGTATCAGGGATGTATTCCCCCCCATGGAGCAGGCCTCCAGTCCAATTGGAGGGCAATTGGTTTCCACCATGACAGATGTGCCACTATTGCACCCGTTGGCTCATTTGGCCTGGCTGGCCAATTATAAGGCTTGCAGTGTCCACTGTTGAGTATCTTCACTGGTGGTATCTCTTTCTCCCATTGAACTACATGTAGAATGGCTTCTTCCAGCTTTCTGTCAGCTGGTCTACATGGAAGAGGTTATCAGCTCAGTTCCAGCAGAATTTCTCAGTGGCCTTTTTTAAATGTATACATTAGCTAGTGAAGAAGTAGGTTTCCATATGGCTTATTCATAAATCTTAGATTTTGTTTCTTGCTTTTAGAGGCAGGGTCTCCTCTAGCACAAGCTGACCTTCCTCCCATACCCTTCTCTTTACCCTACTTCGGCCATTATACCCCCAGTATTCTGCCCCTGTACTTACACATCTAAAATACCCTCCCCTTAAGCCTTTCCCTCTCTTCCCTTCTTAGCCACATTTCTAAGCTCTCTGGCCTCTACTACTGACTTTTACTCCAACTCACAAACAAATTTAAACATTTGAAGCTATGATCCACATATGAGAGAGAACATGTGGCTTTGACTTTTGGGCCAGGGTTACCTCATTTACTATTCTTTTTTCTAGAGCCATCCATTTCCCTGCAAATTTCATTGTTTCATTTTTATTTAAGCTGAATACATCTTCATTATCCATTCATCAGTTGAAGGGCATCTAGACTAGTTCCATTTCCTAGCTATTGTGAATAGAACAGCAATAAACAGGCATGAGCAAGTATCTCTATAGTAATGCGTAGAGTCCTTAGGGTCTCTATGCCAAAAGGTAGTATAGCTGTGATCCAAGTATCTCAACCATTAAAACTGACTGGACCAGGGCTGAAGAGATGGCTCAACAGTGAAGGTGCTTGACTGTGAAGCGTAAGGACCCATATAAACCAGATGCATATGATGGCACATGCATCTGGCGTTCATTTACAGTGCCTAAAGGCCCTGGTGCATCCATTCTTTCTCTCTCCCTCTCTCAAATAAATAAATAAAAACTGACTTGATCAAAGAGAGAATGGGGAAAAACCAGATTAGAATTCAAAAACTAATACATCTTTATTTTGCTTTTAAACTTAATCTTTGGGCTGGGGATGTAGCTCAGTATCACATACGGAACCAATATCATTATTATTTTTTTTTTGAAAGAGAGAGACAATCAAACTCCAGACACTTGCACCATCTAGTGGGCATGTGCAACCTTTTATTTATTTGTTTACTTATTTATTTATTTGACAGAGGGAGAAAGAGAGAATGGGCTTGCCTCACCTTTGTGCATCTGACTTACATGGGATCTGGAGAGTCCAACATGGGTCGTTAGGCCTCACAGGCAAGAGCCTTAACAGCTAAACCATCTCTCCAGCCCTCATTATCATTTTTGGGTTCCAGGTTGGCCTTGAACTCACAGCAATCCTCCTACCTCTGTCTCCCAAGTGCTGGGATTAAAGGTGTGCACCACCACACCCGGCTATATTTAATTTTTTAAACATTTACCTGATGAAACCATGCTTCAACAATTTAGCACCAGACAAAACAAGAGTTTTTATGTTCTTTGCTTTTGTGCATTTTTACTCTATTTAATTAAAATTACAATTTATTTATTTTATTTTTTATTGACAACTTCCATAATTATAGGCAAGAAACCATGATAATTCCCTGCCTTCCCCACTTTTCCTTTTCACAAATCCATTCTCCATCATATTCTCTCCCCCACCTCATTGGTCTGTTATTTTGATGTTAAAATTACAACTTTTGGGGCTGGAGAGATGGCTAAGTGGTTAAGATGCTTGCCTGCAAAGCCAAAGAACCCAGGTTCAATTCTTCAGGACCCACATGGTGGTGCATACATGTGGGGTTACCCACCCCCTCTTGCTCTCTGCCTCTTTCTTGCTCTCTAATAAATAAAAATAAAATAACTTTTAAAAATTAAAACTTTTGGGATGAAGTGAAGGCTTAGCTGTTAAGGTGCTTGCCTGCAAAGCCAAAGGACCCAAGTTGGATTCCCCAGCACCCACATAAACCAGATGCACAAGGTGCTGGAGTTCGTTTGCAGTGGTTGGTCCTGGCACGCCCATTCTCTCTCTGTGTGTGTCAAATAAATAAACTAACAAAATATTTAAAAAAGAAACCTTTTAAAAAATTACAACCTAAGCCGAGCTTGGTGGTGCACGACGCCTTTAATCCCAGCACTTGAGAAGCTGAGGTAGGAGGATCGCCATGAGTTCGAGGCCATCCTGAGACTACAGAGTGAATTCCAGGTCAGCCTGAGCTACAGTGAGACCTTATCTTGAAAAACAAACAAAAAAATCGACAACTTTTATACAAAATTTCATCTTTTTCTAGCTCCCAACCATACCTAAAGTATATTTAATGCATTTGTGATACCTGAAGTCTGTCGTTTCATATTTTGTTCTATATTATTATCTACCCAAAGACTAAGAATAGGTAACTCATAAAGTCTAACAGTCGGAAAATTGCAGGGTATAATTTCTATGTAATTTTCTCTATAGCCATGAGAGTATTGCCAAGTAGTATTTTAACACTAGTAGATTTCCATGCAAAAATATTAGGTGGGGTGGTAATTTATTATCTTAATCTGTTTTTCCTGAGCCAAGTATGGGTTTCAGAAAGCGAAATCATTGGATAACACTTTAGGTTCAACATGTTGTGTGTAAACAGCGACATTCATTTAAGGATAAATTTTATTGTCACAGTTGAATTGAAAATTGGCATTTCTGAACACCATTTCATAATTACAGAATACAGGCTGCAACCCGGATAAGTAAGGCAAGAATGAGTCTTGGAAGCCGGGCGTGGTGGCGCACGCCTTTAATCCCAGCACTCGGGAGGCAGAGGTAGGAGGATCGCCATGAGTTCAAGGCCACCCTGAGACTCCATAGTGAATTCCAGATCAGCCTGGGCTAGAGTGAGACCCTACCTCGAAAAACCAAAAAAAAAAAAAAAAAAAAGAATGAGTCTTGGGATGCAAAATTTAGAGCCTCCGGCGCACCGGGTTCAAACAATGCAATAAGGACTTCGAAGGGAACGTGACAGTTTT
The DNA here is from genome assembly GCA_036346955.1 of Dipus sagitta. Taxonomy (NCBI): domain Eukaryota; kingdom Metazoa; phylum Chordata; class Mammalia; order Rodentia; family Dipodidae; genus Dipus; species Dipus sagitta. Next base: position 100,538,546 of record CM070775.1, read on the forward strand.
TTTTTTATTTTTTTCGAGGTAGGGTTTCACTCTGGTCCAGGCTGACCTGGAATTAACTCTGTTATCTCAGGGTGGCCTTGAACTCATGGCGATCCTCCTACCTCTGCCTCCCGAGTGCTGGGATTAAAGGCGTGCGCCACCACGTGACAGTTTTTCAAGGCTCAGATGCAGTTATGCCAGTCAGTGCATCAACCCACCAACCCATGATTGCAAAATAAGGTTTAACAGAAAATGCCTATCCCAAAATAGTCACCTAAAGTTCCGCTGTGACGTGAGCCAGGCGATGTTTCCAGTGGCGAGCTCCATCGAAACCAAAGCGCCTGTCCTTCAAATTAGAGTGACTGACATCAACAGTATCACTGGGCCCGGGAGTGCCTTTAATCCCAGCACTAGGGATGTTGAGGTAGGAGGAGCGCTGTGAGTTCGAGGGCAGCCTGAGACTACGTAGTGGGCTAGGGCAAGACCCTACTTTTAAAGTTTTATTTTTTTTAAGGGGTGGTGTTACTGGGAACAAGCATCCTACAACAGCATCCACCACGCCCCCGGAGCGCTTCAGACAGGACGTGGTGCCCTCGGCGGCCGCCTGCTGGGAAGGGACAGAGCCGCATCCTCGGGCGGGCATCGCGCGCGCGGGGCTGGCCGTGGATGCCGCCGGTGACCCGCCGCGAACGCAGTGGGAACGCAGTACGGCGCGGGCCGCGGACAGCAGAGCAGAGGCGCGCACGCTGCGCACAGGCAGCGTCGCGGGCAGCCCGAGCGTCGAAGGACCCCGGCGGCGGCGCGCGAAGGGGGAAGTTTCAAAGCCGAGTGAGTCGCAGGCCGCCGCTCGGAGCGATGAGGCTACACTGTGAGGTCGAGGTGGTGAACCGGCATTTGCCGGCTTTAGGGCTGAAGAACCGGGGCAAGGGCGTCCGAGCCGTGTTGAGTCTCTGTCAGCAGACGCCGCGGGCGAAGGGCGAGCCGGGCGGCCGGCCTCCCGCCTGCCTGGTCGTCTGCACCCTGAAGGACAAGCGCGGGACCCGCTATGAGGTGCGCCCACCCTCTCTCTTCCCGCCCGGCTCGGTCTTGTCCCCTCCCCAGGGCCCAGTGGAAGAAAGCTTTGGAGCACACCCCGTCGGGGTTCATGTCGCTGCCCACGTCTGCGGCCTACTCAGACGTGCCAGCGACCTCGCCCCTGCGAGCCTCTGACAGTTGAGCCTGTGTGAAACTGCAGAGCAGTTGTCCAGTATCCAGACGCACAGTGCTAATAGCAGTCGAGCTCTCGGTTGCATCTGTGGTGTTTTTTTTAAAGTTATTGATTACCACATTCCTCCCCAGATCTTTCTTTTCTTTTTTTTTTTTTTCCTTAAAAATGTTTGGCATGATTTCTATCTGTAGAGCTGTGGCAAATTCAAAGCCGTCAGAAGTTCAACTTTAGTTCAAGTTTTGGGTTTTTCGAGGTAGGGTTTCACTCTAGCTTAGGCTGACCTTGAATTCACTATGTAGTCTCCGAATGGCCTTGAACTCACGGTGGTCCTACCTCTGCTTCCCGAGTGCTGGGATTAAAGGCCTGCGCCACCATTGCCGGCTTGAACCAAAGTTTTTAAAACCCAAGATTTATATATATAAAACCCTCTTGTTCCCAATTACTGGACACTGTTATTTAGTGAAAATGGGAGTCTTGTGTCTACTATAAATAAGGCCATCAATTCATTGCTCACCCTTGCATCTGATTTTTTTTTCGGGGGGGGGTGGTTCAAGGCAGACTCTTTCTTTCTTTCTTTCTTTCTTTTTTTTTTTTTTTTTGGTTTTTGAGGTAGGATACTATTCTACTATTCTAGCACAGGCTGACCTGGAATTCACTACATAATCTCAGGGTGGCCCTGAACTCATGGTGATCCTCCTACCTCAGCCTCCCGAGTGCTGAGATTAAAGGCGGGCATTTTTTATTTTTATTAATTTAACAGACAGAGGGAAAAGGCTGGAGAGATGGCTTAGCGTTTCTCTGCAAAGCCTAATGACCCAGGTTCGATTCTCCAGGTCCCATGTAAACCAGATGCACGTTGGTGGCCCATGTGTCTGTAGTTCCTTTGCAGTGGCCAGAGGCTCTAGTGTGCCCATTCTTATTCTCTCTCTAATAAATAAATAAAAATAAATCTTTAAAAAGAGAGAGAGGCAGAGAGTGGCAGAATGGGTGTGCCAGGGCCTCCAGCTGCTGCAAATGAATTCAAGATGCATGTACCACCTTGTGCACCTGGCTTATGTGGGTATTGGGGAATCAAACATGGATCCTTAGGCTTTGCAGGCAAGTTCCTTAACTGCTAAGCCACCTCTCCAGCCCTGCATGGGATTGTTGTTTGTTTGTTTGTTTTTCACGGTAGGTTAACATGCTAGTCCAGGCTGACCTGGAAGTGTACTCTATAGCCCTTTCAAGTTGGCCTCAAATTCACAGTGATTCTCCTACTTCAGCAACCACCCCCCCCCCACACACACACACATCACTAGTGCTGGCATTAAAGGCATGTGCCATCATGCCTGGCTCGTAGCTGATTTCTGACTGGTTTAGTCTATTTCTGTCATCATTGCCCTTGCATATTCCAGTGAATACTTAATTGAGGGAAGAGAGCAATCTCATTGAGAACCCACCTATTTTTGATGTAAGTAATTGGGAGTCTACAGTTCCTTCTGTTCATAACTCCATTCCTATGATTATTTGAATTGAAAGAACTTTAGTGGGCGGGAGAGGTGGCTTAGTGGTTGAGGCACTTGCCTGTGAAGCTTAAGGACCCAGGTTCAACTCCCCAGAACCCATGTAAGCCAGATGCACATGGTGGTGCATGTGACTAGAGTTCGTATGTGGTAGCTAGAGGCCATGGTATGCCCATTCTCATTCTCTTTGCCTCTCTCTCTCTCTCTCTCTCTCTCTCTCTCTCTGATAAATAATAAATTTTAAAAAAGTTTTTTAAAAGAACTTTAGAAATCCCAACATTTGCCAGGCATGGTGGCGCATGCCTTTAATCTTAGCACTAGGGAGAAGGAGGCAGAGGTAGGAGGATATATATAAGTTATTTATTTGAGAAAGAGGCAGATAGAGAATGGGCATGCCAACTTCGGCTTTGCAAGTGCCTTAACTGCTGAGCCATCTCTCCAGCCCCCCATATATGTATGTTTAAATTTTTATTTATTTGCATGCACACATGTACACGTGCACACCAGGGTCATTTCCTGCTGCAAACGAATCCCTATTTGGCTTTATTTATTTATTTATTTGTTCTCCCCTTCCACCCCCAGGTAGAGTCTCACTCTAGCCCAGGCTGACCTGTAATTCACTATGTAGTCTCAGGGTGGCCTTGAACTCAGGACAATCCTCCTACCTCTGCCTCCCGAGTGCTGGGATTAAGGCCATGCACCACCAGGTCTGGCATTTTTTTTTTTTTTAAATTTGTAAGCAGAGAGAGAGAGAGCAGACAGAATGAGAATTGGTGTACCAGGGCCTCCAGCCACTGCAAATGAATCCAGACACATGTATCACCTTGTGCATCTGGTTTATGTGGGTACTGGGGAATTGAATCTGAGTCCTTAGGCTTCAGCAGGCACATGCTTTAACTGCTAAGCCATCTCTCCAGCTTCTCCCTTCCCCCATTTGGCTTTATGTGAATGGCTGGGGAATTGAGCCCATGCCAGCAGGCTTTGCAAGCAAGCCCCTTGAACTGCTGAGCTTTCCCCATAGTACCCAGTATTTCATATTTGCATAATTTCTTCCATACCAGCTGTTGTATAAAGCATTTTCCTATTTAGTCTTTGAAGATATCTCCTACCATTGTCTTTTCTCTACTCCCGCCTTCTCTCCTTCAGTTAAGGCTTCACACTAAAGTTGTAGGGGAAAAATAATGCAGATCTAATCATATTTCCTGATTTAAAATTCCTCGGTGAAGTTCATTATTTCTAGGACGAAATCTAAATTTTTTTTTTACATTTTTTTATTTGCAAGAGAGAAAAGACGTGTGTGCCAGGGTCTGTTGCCACTGCAAATGAACTGCAGACACATGCACTCACCACTTTGTACATGTGGCATTACATAGGTGCTGAGTGCTAGAGAATGGGATGCTGGACTAGCAAGCTTAGGAAGCAAGCATCTTTAACTGCTGAGCCATTTCCTCAGTCCTGAAATCTAAACTTTTTAATCTTTGACTGTTTAATCCTTGTTTAACTTACCATACTCACCAATCTTGTTTTCTCTCTCTCTGTATGTCTGTGTTGTTTGTGCATTTATGCACCTTATGGGAAAGCTTGTAGAGGCCAGATGTCTATGTCAAGGGTCTTCTTCAGTCACTGTCCATGTTACTCTACAAGATAGGGTCTCTGGTTGAACCTAGAGCTCATCAGTTTGGGCAGATTAGCTAGCCAGTGTGCCCTAGGGGTTCCCTGTCTGTACCTCTCCACCACTGTGAGTACAGGGGTGCTTCACCAGACCCAGCCTTTTACATGGGTTCTGGGGAATCTAAACTCTGGTCCTCATGCTTACATGGCAAGCATTCTATCCACTCCTTAACCCTTTCATCTGTCTTTTTGCTAGACCTCTCAGCCATTCTGAACTCTTGGCTCATCCTAGTTGCAAAGCTCTACCTTCTTTCATGGGTTATCTTATGTTCCTTCCTCCTGGAATGCTGTAGCCTCTCATTCTCCCCTGATCATTTGTCCTAATCTTTTGTTCTCATCTTTAAAGTCACCATCTTGGCTTGGAAGATGGCTCAGCCGTTAAGGGTAACTATTTGCAAAGCCTGCTGGTCCAGGTTTGATTCCCCAGGGTCCACACCTAGCCAGATGCACAAAGTTGGCACATACAATTGGAGTTTGTTATAGTGGCAGAAAGCCCTGGTGTGCCTATTCTCTCTTTCTCAAATATATGAATAAAAATATTAAAAATAAATAAAGTCACGATCTTATTGCTAGACTAGGGAAGATTTTCTTATCTAGGTTATGGCAACCCTCACTCTCCTTAAATATTCCATGGTTATAATTAATTGTTTATTTATTATTTATTTATTTGAGAGAGAATGGGCATACTAGGGCCTTCAGCCACTGTAAACGAACTCCAGACACATGTGCCACCTTGTGCATCTGGCTTACGTAGGATTCGAGGAATCAAACCTGGGTCGTTAGGCTTTGCAGGCAAGCACCTTAACTGCTAAGCCATCTCTCCAGCCCTTAGTTGTTTATTTAATAACTGTCTTGTCAGATTGTCAACTCTGTAATTGTAGTTACCATGCCATTTCTATGCAACACTGGTCCAAACCCTTATTTTAGTACCTGGTATATAGTGTCTTCTCAGTAAATAGTTATTGAAGTGTAAAGCAGAAGTGCATCGGTGGTGAAAAGAAATGGAGTACCAATGATATGTCAGTCACTGTTCTAGCTCTGGGGATACCATAGTAACCAAGATAAGATTTCTGCTCTCCTAGGAGGCAGAGTTAGGAAGATCACTATGAGTTCGAGGCCACCCTGACAGTACATAGTGAATTCCAGGTCAGCCTGAGCTACAGTGAGACCCTACCTCAAAAAACCAAAAACAAACAAATAAACCAAAAAAGCTGGAGGATGGGGAGACTGACATTTTCTAGTTGTAATAAATTTTATTGGCTAACAATACCTAGTTTTTCTCATTTTTCTTTCCTGATTTTAAGCAGCTAAAGGATAACATTGAGCAATTCTTCACCAAATTTGTGGATGAGGGGAAAGCCACTGTTCGGTTAAAGGAGCCTCCTGTAGATATCTGTCTAAGTAAGGTATGGCATTAAAAACAGTAACAGAAAAAAAATATGAAAATCAGGCATGGTTGTTAACAATAATAAAAGAAAAAAGAAAAAATCAGGCCTGGTAGTACACGGATGTAATCCTAGTGCTTGGAAAGCAGAGGCGGGAAGATCATCACAAGTTTGAGTCCAGCTGACCTGATGGTTCCATGCAAGCCAGGTGTAAGCAGAAAGACCCTGTATATAAATAAATACATATGTGTAAATAGCATCTAGTAATATTTGGTTGCTTGGTTGCTAATGCATTTTGATAGCCACATTGCAACTAAGGATGGACTTTTGCTGGTGACTGTTTTGTTTTGAGACAGTCTAATATAATCCAGGCCTTAGTGGCGGGATTATAATAAGCATAAGACACTATACCAACTCTTTTAGGTATCTTTTTTGTTGTTTCTATTTTTTATTTTATTTATTTATTTTGAAGCAGTATCTCATACTAGCCCAGGTTGACCTGGAATTCACTCTGTAACCCAGGTTGGCCTTGAACTCAAGCTGATCCTTCTATCTCAGCCTCCTTGGTGCTAGATTGAAGACATGCACCACCGTGCCCGGCTTTTAGGTGTCTTGAATAAATGAATGGATTGGACCTTTATATAGGAATTGGCACAGGTGTGTGTGTGTGTGTTTTCCAGTTTTTTTCAAGGAAGAGTTTCACTATAGCCCAGGCTGACCTGGCGCTCTATAGTCCCAGGCTGGCCTTGAACCCACAGCAATCCTCCTAACTGCCTGCTGAGTGCTGGGATTAAAGGCATGTGCCACCATGCCCAGCACAGGTCTACATTTTGCCTGCTAATCCTCATGTTATTATTAACTTCTCCTTTATATTTAAAAACAAGCTGAGGACTGGAGAGATGGCACAACATTTAAGGCACTTGCCTGCAAAGCCTAATCACCTGGGTTATATGCCCCAGTACCCACATAAAGCCAGATGCACAAAGTGGTGCATGCATCTGGAGTTCATGTGTAATGGCTGGGTTCCCTAGTGCACCCATTCGCTCTTTCTCTCTCTCTCTCTCATTGCTTACAAATAAAAAACAAGTTGAGAAGCTGTGTGGTAGCATACTTATACTCCCAGCACTTAGGGAAAAAAGGACTCCACAAGCTTGAGACCAGCCTGGCTACATAGGAAGATCCTGTTTCAAAGCAAAATAAACCAAAATAATAATAATAAATAATAAAGTCAAGGTGAGATCTTGCTGATTTACAAGATAAAAATAAGCAAATCTCTGGGCTGAATTTGTTGCCTGTAGTTTTTTTACTGTTTTTATTCATTTATTTAATGTGTGTGGGGGGGGGGGGTTCGAGATAGGGTATTGCTCTAGCCCAGGCTGACCTGGAATTCACTATGTAGTCTCAGGGCATCCTCAAACTCATGGGTGATCCTCCTACCTGTGCTTTCCAAGTGTGCTGGTATTAAAGGTGTGCAGCACTATACCTGGCTATTTATATTTTTGAGTTAGGGTCACACTCTAACCCAGACTGACCTGGAACTTACTCTAGTTTTAGGCTGGACTCAAACTCACCAGGATTATCCTACCTCTGCCATTTTTTTGTTTGTTTGTTTTGTTTTGTTTTTTAGAGGTAGGATCTCACTCTGGTCCAAGCTGACCTGGAATTCACCATGTAGTCTCAGGGTGGCCTTGAACTCATGGTGATCCTCCTACCTCTGCCTCCCGAGTGCTAGGATTAAAGGCGTGTGCCACCACGCCCCACCTTTCTCCTTCCTTTTTGAGACTGAGTCTTTGTTTTGCAGCTGCCAGTCTAGCTGGTCTATGAGCTTCTCCATTCTTCTAGCTCCACCTCCCATTGCCTTAGGCATGTTGGGATTACAGACACATGCACTACTTTGCATTCAGTTTTACATGGGTGTACTGGGGAGATAATTGAACTAGGCCAGCAAGCTTACAAGCAAGTACTTATAACTGCTGAGCCATCTCTCCTAAACACCGTAATTGTTTTATGTTTGTTGTGAGACAACACTCAATCTGTAGCTCCAGCTGGCTTGGAATTCACTGTGTAGTCCAAACTGCCTTCAGATTTATGGCAGTCCTCCAGCCTGAGCCTCTTGAATGCTGAAATAGTAGGCATGCCTTACCATGTCTCACTTCAAAAACTTTCAAAATTAAAATTTACATCACCAGGTCAGCCTGGGCTAGAGTGAGACCCTACCTCAAAAAACTAAAAAAATAAAATAAAAAGAATTTACATCAAATAAAATACTAAGATGTTTTGCAGCTTATTTCTGTTAAAGAATGTATAACTTTTATATAAAACTATAGAATTGGTTATGGAAAGAGCATGAATATATGGATTATCTGAAATGGAATTCATAACTGTAACTTACTTTTATTTATTCAGGCCAATTCTGGCAGTTTAAAAGGTTTCCTTTCAGCTGTGAGACTGGCTCATAGAGGTTGTGACATCAACACATCTCTTTCAACACTCACACCAGTGAAAACTTCAGAATTTGAAAAGTTGAAAACCAAAATGGTCATCACATCCAAAAAGGACTATCCTCTAACCAAGAACTTTCCATATTCTCTGGAACATCTTCAGGCTTCTTACTGTGGGCTTGTCCGGGTGGATATGCGTGTGCTCTCCTTAAAAAACCTTAAGAAGTTAGACTTGAGTCACAATTTTATAAAAAAGCTTCCAGCTACGATTGGAGATCTCATACACCTTCAAGAGCTTAACCTGCATGACAATCACTTGGAGTCATTCACTGTATCCTTGTGCCAGTCCACACTCCAGAAGTCACTTCGGAGTTTGGATCTCAGCAAAAACAAAATCAAGGCACTCCCTGTGCAGTTTTGCCAACTCCAAGAACTTACAAATGTAAACCTAGATGATAATGAATTGATACTTTTGCCTTTCAAGATAGGACAACTAACACGTCTTCGTTTTCTGTCAGCAGCTGGAAATAAGCTTCTAAATTTACCTTGTGAATTTAAAAATTTATCTCTTGAGTACTTGGACATTTTTGGGAATACTTTTGAACAACCTAAAGTCCTTCCAGATATAAAGCTACAAGTACCATTAACATTACTGGAATCTTCTGCACGCGCTGTACTCAATAATAGGTAAGATTATAGTCATAAAAATGTGGGATTTTGGTAACATCTTAGTATCTCATGAAACTCAGAGTAATTAGTCAAAATCTAACAGCTTCCAGTGCTTTACACAACCTGCCCTCTTGCTACAATGCCCTTAATGTCCCCACCCCACCCCCCAAAAAATTTATGCTTTTGTCGTCCCCCTCTCTCCCCCCGCCCCAGGTAGGGTCTCCCTCTAGCCCATGCTGACCTGGAGTTCACTATGTAGTCTCAGGGTAGCCTGGAACTCATGGTGCTCCTCCTACTTCTGTCTCCTGAGTGCTGGGATTAAAGGAGTACACCACCATGCCTGACTATCCATTATTATTATTATTTGTTTGTTTGTTTCTTGAAGTAGGGTAGGGTCTCACTCCAGCCCTGGAACTCACTATGTAGTTGGGTGGCCTTGAACTCAAAGCATTGAACTCTGCCTCCCAAGTGCTGGAATTAAAGGCCTGCGCCACCACGCCTGGCTATGTTTTTGTATTTAATTTACTTATTTGAGAGAGATTGGGCATGCCAGAGCCTCTAGCCACTGCAAACAAACTCAGACACATGTGTCATCTTGTGCACCTAGCTTATGTGGGTACTGGAGAAATCGACCTGGGTCTTTAGGCTTCGCAGGTAAGTTCCTTAACCACTAAGCTATTTCTCCAGCCCTCCATTATGTTGTTTTTTAAAAATTATTATTGACAACTTCCATAACCACAGACAACAAACGATGTTAATCCCCCCACCCACTTTCCCCCTTGCAACTCCACTCTTCATCATATCCCCTTCCCCGTTCAACCAGTCTCTCTTATTTTAATGTCATCATATTTTCTTCCTATTATGATGGTCTTGTGTAGGTTTGTGTGTCTGAAGGAGCATGTTATAAGGAGGCCTACCCTTCCTTTGGCTCTTACATTCTTTCTGTCACCTCTTCCTCAATGGACTCTGAGCCTTGGAAGGTGTGATAGGGATGTTTCAGTGCTGACCACTCCTCTGTCACTTCTCAGCACCATGGTGCCTTCTGAGTCATCCCAGTCACCGCCATCTGAAAAGAGAAGCTTCCCTAACCAAAAGTGAGAGTAGCATTAATATATGGGTATGACCATTAAAGAAATGCTTACTGGGCAGTTTGGTGAACATAGTATATACATTTAGCCAGATACCAGCAGACATTGTACCTTAGGACTCATGACTTCCCCGTCATAGGTTTTCAGTATCAGGCATGTATTCCCTCCCATGGAACAGGCCTCCACTCCAATTGGAGAGCAGTTGGTTTCCACCATAACAGGCATGCCCACTATTGCACCCATTGGCTCATTTGGCCTGGCTGGCCACATTTAAGGCTTACAGTGTCCACTGTTTATACTGGTGATTTTTCTCTCTCCCATGGAACTGCATGCAGCATAGTTTTTTTCCAGCTTTCTGTCAGCTGGTCTACATGGAGGAGGTTTTCAGCTCAGCTCCAGCAAGATTTCTCAGTGACTTTGCAGCCCAAGTATGTGGAGTCTTCAGCAGTAGGGTCTTACCATCTATTCCCAGTGGGAAACCAAGTACCTCAGCAATGCCCTGTAATGTTTTGGGGTGTATCAGGGACCTCCCTGGCCAACAGTTTACTGGAAGGTATCCCATCCCTGACACTGAAAATTTTCAAGTAACAATCTATGGCTTCTAGATGCATGCCATTGTCCATAAAAGTAGGTTTCCATATGACTTACTCATACCCTCTTAGATTTTGATTAGCCCACGCTCTACCTTTCCTTTAATCAATCTCTTCCCCTTGACCTCACTTAGGCCTTTCCATCTCCAGTAATCTGTTTCTCGTACTTAAATATATACAATACCATCCTTTTTTTTTTTTTAAACATGATGGTCCATTTTCTTTTCTTTATTTATTTGAGAGCGACAGACAGAGAGAGAAAGAGGCAGATAGAAAGAGAGAGAGAATGGGCGCGCCAGGGCCTCCAGGCACTGCAAACGAACTCCAGATGCGTGCGCCCCCTGTGCATCTGGCTAATGTGGGTCCTGGGGTATCGAGCCTTGAACCAGGGTCCTTAGGCTTCACAGGCAAGCGCTTAACCACTAAGCCATTTCTCCAGCCCCAATGCCATCCTTTTAAGTCTCCCCTCCCTCCCTTTCTATTCTCTTTATATCCCCTTTCTAGCTTACTGGCCCCTGCTACTGAGTTTTATTCCTACTCACATAGAAGTCCAAACACTTGTAGCTAGGATGTACATGTGAGAGAGAACATGTGACGTTTGGCTTTCTGGGCCTGGGTTACCTCACTAAGTAATCCTTTCCAGATCCATCCATTTCCCTGCAAATTTCATAATTTCACTTGTCTTTACTGCTGAATACTCCATTGTATAAATGTACCACATCTTTATTATCCACTCATTATTTGAGGGACATGTAAGCTGATTTCCTAGCTATTGTGAATAGAGTGGCGATAAACATGATTGAGCAAGTATCTCTAAGGTAGCGAGATGAGTCCTTAGGATATATGCCTAGGAGCACTATAGCTGGGTTATATGATAAACCTATGTTTAGCTGTCTCAGGAACCTCCACACTGATTTCCACAATGGCTGGACCACATTGCATTCCCAATAGTGTAGAAGGGTTCCTCTTTTTCTACATCCTTGCTGGCATTTATTGTCATTTGTTTTCTTGATGGTAGCCATTCTGACAGGAGTGAGATGGAATCTCAAAATAGTTTTAATTTGCATTTCCCTGATGGCTAAGGATGTAGAACATTTTTAGATGTTTATATGCCATCTGTATTTCTTATTTTGAGAACTCTCTATTTAGTTCCATAGCCTTTCTTCAAAATAGGTTCTCACTCTAGCCTAGGCTGACCTGGAATTCACTATGTAGTCTCAGGGTGGCCTCCAACTCATGGCAATCCTCCTCGCTCTGCCTCCCGAGTGCTGGGATTAAAGGCATGTGATACCATGCCCGGCTTCCTAGCCCATTTTTTAATTGGGTTGTTTGATTTCTTATTATTTAGTTTTGTGAGTTCTTTGTATATCCTGGATATTAATCCTCTGTCAGATGTATAGCTGACAAAGATTTTCTCCCATTCTGTAGGTTGCCTCTTTGCTCTATTCCGTGTCCTTTGCTGTACAAAAGCTTTATAATTTCATGAGGTCCCAGTGGTTGATTAGTGGTTTTATTTCCTGAGTAAATGGGGTTATATTCAGAAAGTTGTTGCCTATGCCACTGCAGACGAACTCCAGACACATGCTTCACCTTGTGTATCTGGCTTAAATGGGTGCTGGGGAATCAAACCTGGGTCCTTAGGCTTCACAGGCAAGCTCCTTAACCACAAAGCCATCTCTACAGCTCCCAGTGCTTATTTTTATATCATTATAAATTGTTGTCCTAATAATTGCTGTCCAAATACATGAAGTTCTGAATCTAGTAACATATCGTAAAATATTTTCAAACATTTTTTCCCAATAGGATTCCGTATGGCCCTAGTATCATTCCTTTCCATCTTTGCCAAGATTTGGATACTGCAAAAACCTGTGTTTGTGGAAGATTTTGTCTGGACAGTTTTATTCAAGGAACTACTGTGGTGAACCTACACTCTATTGCTCACACCGTTGTCTTAGTAGACAATATGGGTAGAGTTGAAGCACCAGTTATCTCTTACTTCTGTTCCCTAGCCTGTTACGTAAATTCCTGTGATATACTAAAGTAATAGTAGTGTCACACAAAAAATTCATATATAGATCAGTTTGTTAATTCTTTATGATTTATTATTTAAGAGGAAGGGAAGCTTTTTGTATATTTTCATATAACAGTTGTATGTTAACATTTCAGTCATTTGACTCTGAAAGTTTAATTTTATTAAAACTGAATTTAATTTTATTGTGGGGTTAATTTATTCATTATTGCAGTATTAGTTGTGCCTAAAATGTCCAAAATTGGCTGGAAGCCTTTCCTTTTTTATTTAAGTTTTCTAAAAAATATTTTATTTTTTATTTGAAAGAGAAAGTATGGGTGTGTCAGGGCCTCTAGTCACCCTGTACATCTGGCTTACATGGGTCCTAGGGAATCGAACCTGTATGCTTTAGCTTCACAGGCAAGCACCTCAATTGCTAAGCCATCTCCCTAACCTTTATTTAGTTTTTAGCTCTATGGTACTAAAGATTAAAGGTAGGACTTTGCACACATGCTCTCATGAGCTACATCTTCTTTTTTTTTTTTTTTTTTCCTTTTTACTGGTTTTTCGAGGTAGGGTTTCACTTTAGCCCAGGCTGACCTGGAATTCACTATGTAGTCTCAGGGTGGCCTCAGACTTACAGCAATCCTCCTACCTCTACCTCCGGAGTGCTGGGATTAAAGGCATGTGCCTTTTTTAAAATATCTTTTTTCGAGGATTTATTCATTTGAGAGAGAAAGAGGCAGATATATACAGAGAATGGGTATGCCAGGGCCTCCAGCCATGGCAAACAAACTCTAGACACATGTGGCCACCTTGTGCATCTGGCTTATGTGGATCCTGGCAAATTGAACATGGGTCCTTTGGCTTTGCGAGCAAGTGCCTTAACCACTAAGCCATCTCTCCAGCCTTCATCCATTTATTTTGGTTTTTCAAGGTAGCGTCTTTTCCCCAGGTTGACCTGGAATTCACTTTGTAGTCTCAGGGTAACCCCGAACATAGCAATCCTCCTATCTCTGCCTCCCCAGTGCTGGGATTAAAGGCATGTGCCACCACACCTGGCATTTATTTACTTATTTACTTATTTATTTATTTATTTATTTATTTTGAGCAGGGTCTCACTCTGACCTGGAATTCACTCTGTAGCCCAGGCTGGCTTTGAACATCAGGGATCTTCCTACCTCACCCTCCCAACAGTGGGGTTAAAGGTGTGAGCCACCTGCCTGGCTGAATTGCATTGTCCTTTCTATTTTTTAATTTGTTTTGTTTTTCAAGATAGGGTCTCACTGTAACCCAGGCAGACCTGGAATTCACTGTGTAGTCTGAGGTTGGCCTCGAACTCAATGGTGATCCTCCTGTCTCTGCCTCCCAAGTGCTGGGATTAAAGGTGTGCACCACCACACCCAGCTCATTCTCCTTCTAAATTTTTATTTATTATGTGTGTTTGTATTCCACAGTGTGCATGTGGACATGAAAGGACAACTTCCAGGTAGGTATCTGTGCTCTATCCTCCTTGAGATAGGACCTCTTGCCACTGCAAATGAACTGCCAGACTGCAGTCAGTCTTAGCTGTCCTATGAACTTTGGTGTTTGTGTTCCACCTTCTTTGAGATAGGGTCCGTTGCTACTGCAAAATTATTTCCAGGGACTGGAGAGATGGTTTAGTGGTTAAGGTGCTTGCCTGCAAAGCCAAAGGACCCAGGTTTGATTCCCCAGGACCCACATAAGCCAGATGCACAAGGTGGCGCATTGTCTGGAGTTTATTTGCAGTTGCTGGTGGCCCTGGCGAGTGTATTATCTGTCTGTCTGTCTGTCTGTCTGTCTGTCTCTCTCTCTCTGTGCCTCTCTCTTTCCAAATAAGTCTTTTTAAAAACAAAGAGGGCCACACGTGGTGGCTCATGCCTTTAATCCTAGCTCTTGGAAGGCAAAGGTAAGAGGATTGCTGTGAGTTCAAGGCCACCCTGAGACTACATACTAAGCTCCAGGTCAGTCTGGGCTAGAGTGAGACCCTACCTTGAAAAACCAAAAAAAAAAAAAAGAAGAAGAAAGAACTGGACTGGAGAGATGGCTTAAAGGTTAAGGTAAATGCCTGCAAAGCCTAAGAACCCAGGTTCAATTCTCCAGGTCCCACGTAAGCCAGATTCACATGGTGGCACATGCACCTGGAGTTTGTTTTTAGTGGCTAGAGGCCCTGGCATGCCCATTCTCACTCTCTCTCTGTCTCCCTCTCTTTATCTCTAATAAATAAATAAATAAAAATAACATCTTTAAAAAAAAAAAAAATTCCAGACAGAAGTCTGCTTTAAAAAAACTTTTTTGGAATTGTGCGTGGTGGCACACGCCTTTAACCCCAGCACTTGGGGGAGACAGGAAGATTGCCGTTCGTTCAAGGCCAACCTGAGACTACATAGTGAATTCCAGATCAGCCAGGGGTAGCGAGAAACCCTACCTTTTACAAACAAACAAGCAAAACATTCCAGACTGCAAATGAATTTCAGACTAGCAGGTCCAATGAGCTTCAGATTCTTCTGGCTATACCTCCCATTGCTGTACACATATTGAGATGTGCCACTTTGAATCTGGCTTTCTGTGGACGCTAGGGAATTGAACTCAGGCAAGCAGACTTTGCAAGCAAGTGCCTTTCACCATTGAGCCATCTCCCAGGTCCTATTATATGTGGGTTTGTGTGTATGTGTATTTTTATATTTTATTTTGTTTATTTATTTTAGAGAGAGAGAATGGGCATGCCAGGGCCTCCAGCCACTGCAAACGAACTCCAGATACTTGCGCCTCCTTGTGCATCTGGCTTACATGGGTCCTGGAGAGTCGAACCAGGATCCTGTGGCTTTGCAGGCAAATGCCTTAACTGCTAAGCCATCCCTCCAGCCCTACCATTGTGCTTTTATTATCATGCATATAATATGTGTGGATCATATTATATGTGGATCACTGTTGCCATTTTTCACCATGAGTCCCTTCTTCCTTACTAGACTTCCTCTGCTCTATGTCTTTTATCTTTTTTTGTTTGTTTTGTTTTTTTGAGGTAGGGTCTCACTCTAGTCCAAGCTGGCCTGTAATTCACTATGTATTCTCAGGGTGTCCTTTAACTCACGGGGCTCCTCCTACCTCTGCCTCCTGAGTGCTGAAATTAAAGGTGTGCGGCACCACACCCAGCTATTTTATCTTTTTTTGAGGTAGGGACTCGCTCTAGCCCAAACTGACCTGGAATTCATTGTGTAGTCTCAGGCTGGCCTCAATCTCACAGTGATCTTCCTACGCTGGCGTCCTGAGTGCTGGGATTAAAGGTATGCACTACCACTCCCAACCCAAGTCTTTTTTTTTTTTTTTTCTTGTGATTAGGTTAGTTAGGGTGGTTTACATGTACATGGGTGAGGTTATTTATAGGACCATGGGCAGTTTGCCTGTGGCCACACTAAACACTGCCTAAGATTGAGGGAGGAGTGGGGTCTCATAAGCTCCCCCTTTGTAACAGGACATTGACAGCCCCAATTTTGTACATCTTGTGCAAGTAGCCACAGCTGCTGTGAGTTCTTGAGTGCATTTGGCTATGCCATGTCCAAAAGACAGCATTCCACCATACTCCCATTCTTCCAGCTCTTACATTCTACTCTTCCATAATGTTCTGCGTCTTGGAAAGGGTGAGACAGATGCTTTATTTAGGGCTGAGCACTCAATAGTCTCTTTCTAGTACTTTGACCAGTTGAGAGTCTCTGAAGTAACCTCCATACACTGCAAAAACAGCCTTCACCAACCAGAGCTAAGAGCAGCATAGATCTATGAGCATAAAAATACCTAGGATTGGAGAGATGGTTTAGCAGTTAAGGCACTTGTCTGTGAGGCCTAAGGACTCATGTTCAACTCTTCAGATCCCACATAAGCCAGATGCACAAGATGATGCATCTCTCTCTCTCTATTTTAAAAAAGCCTGTATGTTGGACTTGCCTAAAAAAAAAAAAAAAAAAAAAAAAAAAAAAAACACACCTGAACCACACAGATGGCTTAGCTGTTGAAGGCACTTGCTTACTAAGCCTGTGAGCCTGGTTTATTTTCCAAGACATCCATGTAAGCCAGACGAAAAAAGTGGGACAGGCATCCGACATTCATTTGTACAAGAGGGACAGTGCATATATAGAAGGCAGTTTGATGGGCACATTCAACAAAACAATAGTAGCTTCCTTACTGGGACCTATGACCTCGCCAGTCACTGGCTTTTAACCAGATTTCCAATACCAGGTATGAATTCTCTCCTGTGAATCAGGCCTCAAATCCAATGAGTGGTTGGTTGCCCCCATAACAGTCATCCTAATGAAGTTTGTTTGACTTTTCTATGTCCTACAATGAAGATGTATGGTATTGAGCAATAGCATCTAGCTCTGGTGGTCAACCAAGAGTAATGGCAATATCCTATTGTTGCAGTCAGGTTCACATTGCTGGCAGAAATCACCTGGCCAAGAGCAGCTTGTGGGGGGGGGGGGGTTATTTTGTCTTAAAGACTCAAGGGGGAAGCTCCATGATGGCAGGGGAAAACAATGGCATGAGCAGAGGTTGGACATCACCTCCTGGCCAACATCAGGTGAACAGGAACAGGAGAGTGTGCCAAACACTGGCATGGGAAAACTGGCTATAACACCCATAAGCCTGCCCCAAACAATACATTGCCTCCACGTGTTAATTCTGAAATTGCCATCAGCTGAGAACCAAGCATTCAGAATCCCTAAGTTTATGGGGGCACCCGAATCAAGCTACCACATTCCACCCCTGGCCCCCATAAACTGACAACCAACCATAATGTAAAATGCAGTGCATTTAGTCCAACTTCAAAAGTCCCCATGGTTTTTTATCAGTCCTAATGACATTCAAACATTCCCATAGTCCAACATCTTTTAACTGAGCCATAATACCAAAAAAAAGGGGGGGGGCGTGGTGACGCGTGCCTTTAATCCCAGCACTCGGGAGGCAGAGGTAGGAATGCCATGAGTTCGAGGCCACCCTGAGACTCCATAGTGAATTCCAGGTCAGCCTGTGCTAGAGTGAGATCCTACCTCGAAAAACAAAAAAATCCCCCCAAAACCCATAATGGCACAGAATAAACATTCACACTACAAAAGATGGCATTGGGCATAACAAAGAAATATTCAACCAATACAAGATTTAAAACAACCAGGGCAAACATCAAACTGTAGCTAAGAGTACAACTCTAGTCAGTGACAAGTCTCCAAGTCTGATAATTCTAACCAGCAACCAGTCTCTGGAGTTCCAATTCCACCCCTCCAGCTAGGCTACTCACAGTCCTGCAAAACTTCATCGGGGCAGCAGCCATATCATGGTCCCGACATCTCCACTGGGTCTCCACTGCAATCCATAGTCCATCCTCACTGCCCCATCAGGTCTGCATGAAGGCATACAGCAAACCTGCTTCACACTGCCCATGGCCATTTCCTAAACACAAGACCCCATTGCAAACTCAATGACCCTCTCTTTCCTGCATTTCTTATACTCCATTAATACCAGGTAGAGGTGCCAATTTGTTAATCCAGGGGGGGAACAGAGCCAACTTTGAAGAACAGGACACTTCTTCAGCACTTAACCCCCTTCAAACGAGTCTACATTTTTCCTGTTGCCCTAGTGCAGGTCAGCTGGCCCAATCTCAAAGGTTATCCCTCAATTGCAGCTGAATGGGCAGCAGTTTTGGCCCAAAGATTTCATTTCTCTGCCATATCCCTCTGCTCACATTTCAACACAATTCATCCCTGCACAACTTCTCAGGACACGGGCATAACAAGCCTCTCACACAATCTGCTTCTAGCCCAGTCCAGGCAAAACTTTCACCCTCCTAAGCCAAACCTCACAGTCCATAGTTCTTACTGCATTCAAGTCTTTCAAATGACCAGAATAGTCCATCAAGTTGTACTTGCAGCACTGCAAGGCATCTCTTAAGCCAAGATTTTAAATCTTTCCACATTCCTCTTGAAAATCAGCTCCAAAAGGCCAAAGCCAGTCAGGTGCCTAGCAGCAAATGAAACCACTCCTTGGTACCAACATTACTTTTGCAGTCAGGTTCACATTGCTGACAACCAAGAGCAGCTTGTGGTGAAAAAAAAAAAAAAGGTTTATTTTGGCTTATAGACTTGAGGGGAAGCTCTATGATGGCAAGGGAAAAGGATGGTAGGAGCACAGGTTGGACATCACCTCCTAGCCAACATCAGGTAGACAAACAAGAGTGTGCCAAACACTGGCATGGAGAAATTGGCTGTAACACCCATAAGCCCACTCCCAACAATACACTGCCTCCAGGAGGCCTTAATTCCCAAATTGTCATCAGCTGAGAACCAAGCATTTAGAATCCCTAATGGGGGACACCAGAATCAAACCACCACACCTATAGTTTTGGGGATGTTAGGCGCCTCCCTGACCAACAGCCTATAGGGATTATCCCACCTCTGGCACTGAGATCTTCATTAAATAACCTGTCTTCAAGGAACAATGCCTTTGTGTATGCATGCCCCAATGAGTTCAATTAGGGTTCTTTGCAGGAACATGTGTGAGGTTAAGTGTAATGGGCCAGGCATGGTGTCACATGCCATTAATCCCAGCACTCAGGAGGCAGAGGTAGGAAGATTGCCAGTTCAAGGCCACCCTGAGACTACACAGTGAATTCCAGGTCAGCCTGGGCTAGTGAGACCCTGCCTGCGGGGGGGGGGGGGGGGGAGTAATGGGCGATTTAGCCAGTGCCTTTACCACTATGTGTGGTGGTGCACGCCTTTGATCCCAGCACTTGGGAGGCAGAGGTAGGATTGCTGTGAGTTCGAGGCCAGCCTGAGACTACATAGTTAATGCCAGGTCAGCCTGGGCCAGAGTGAGACCCTACCTCGAAAAAACAAAAACAACAAACAAAACTATGTGTGAAATTAGCCATAGAGCAAAAGCACTTGTTCCTCCCCCCCCCCCCGCTATGATTTACCCTTTGTAATTTGAAGGGCTCTATCTTCAATGTGCATAGAAAACTCTAGTTCTTAGAAACCAAATGTAAATAGGACTAACTTGAGAGAACAACCCTTAATTCACTCAGTGAAGGCACTTACTTGCAAAGCCTGACAACCAAGGTTTAAATCCCTAGTACCTACAAAAGTCAGAAGATGCACAAAGTGGTGCATGTGTCTGATATTCATTTACACTGGGACAAGAGGCCCATACTCTCTGCTTGTAAATAAAGGGGTCATGTGACTTAAGAGAAAAAATTAAACATGCAATTCTACTTGGAGGCAAAACAACACAAAGTTTAAGTATAACTAAAAATTTATTTTCCAATGGGCAATTTTTCTAATGCTTCAGTATTTCTGCTCAAACAGAAATACAACATTTTAGAACTGGATCACTTGGCCCTTTCTCTTCTTGTCTCCTCCCAGTTCAAAATGCTTGCATCTCTTAATGGCCAGCATCCTCTTGGATCTGCAGTTGGGCTCAACACACTCAAGCCTTAGCACAATCTTCTTGGTGGTTTTGGCCTTCTTTCGGAAAATTGGCTTTGTCTGCCCACCATAGCCACTCTGCTTCCGATCATAGCGCCGCTTTCCTTGGGCATATAGGGAATCCTTGCCCTTCTTGTACTGGGTCACTTTGTGGGGCTGATGCTTGCCACACTTCTTACAGAAAGTCCGACGAGTTTTAGGTACGTTGACCATCTTTGTGGTATAGAGGCACCCACACAAAGAAAACTGTGAGAAAATGTTTAAAGTAACATACATTAAGGGTTTTGAAATGTCAAGGTGATAAAACAGGTATGTCATATAGGAAAACAGCAACAGTAATGTATGAACCGACCAAGTATTCATTTTCTACAGGGAATTGCCTTTAATTCCATTCCAATGTTCCTCTTCAGGCTGAGGTGGGATGGTGAGGTAGAATGAGCACCGTCAGTTCTAGGCCAGCCTAGGCTACATGGTGAGTTCCATCCTGGTCAGCCTGAACTAGAGTGAGACCCTCCCTCAAAAAAACACAATAGCTGGCTGGAGAGATAGCTTAGAGGTTAAGTGCTTCGATTCCCGAGGACCCACGTTAGCCAGATGCACAAGGGGGCGCATGCGTCTGTCGTTCGTTTGCAGCACCTGGAGGCCCTTGCGCGCTCATTCTCTCTCTCTATCTGCCTCTTTCTCGCTTGGTCTGTTGTTCTCAAATAAATAAATAAATAAAAATAAAACAATAGCTAGCTGGGCGTAGTGGCGCACTCCTTTAATCCAGCATTCGGGAGAGAGGTAGGTGGATTGCTGTGAGTTCGAGGCCACCCTGAGAATAGAGTGAATTCCAGGTCAGCCTGGGCTAGAGTGAAACCCTACCTTGAAAAACGAAACAAAAAAAAAAAAAAAAGCTGGGCGTGGGGATGTATGCCTTTAATTCCAGCACTTGGGAGACAGAAGTAGTAGGACTGCTGTGAGTTCAAGGCCACCCTGAGACTACAGAGTGAATTCCAGGTCAGCATGAGCTAGAGAGAACCTACCTCGGGAAAAAAAAAAAAAAAAAAAAGAAACCGCGTTACGGGCACCTGGAGCGGCCAGTGCAGCCAGTCGCCGGTAGCCCCGATTAGCGCTTATTTTCCTGTGGCTGTCCTGGAAAACAGAACGTGGCGTTTGTGCGATTCCATTCCGCAGAAAGCGGGCAGAGTTCCCGAGTTCCCCACGCCAGCTTCTGCCGGCCAAGGTCCGGCTCTGCCGTGGCGGCCCCGAAAGGCTGACGTGTCGTTACCGCCGCGTGCAGCGCGGCCCGGAACCGCCATGCGGGAGCCGCGCCATCGCTGAGGGAGGACGCCAGTTCTCGGCCTCCACCAGGTCAGCGACCCTCGCCTTCCCCTCGAACGAGAGAAGGCTCACCCGTCCTCCGTCCCGGCCCACACATTGCAACCTTGTTGTCCACTTACCAGGAGACCCGGAATCCACGCTCGTCGCCAACGCAGCTCGCGCCTCACAGGAAAAGGGCGACTGGAGCGGAAGCCGGAATGAACCTGAGCGACAGCATCTCGAACCAATAGGCGGCGGGCTCTGACGGCGCTCCGCCTCCGGACACTCCTGGAAGCGCCAATCAGCGGCCTTCAGGGCGGGCCCGAGGGGTGTGGGCCGGAGGGCCGTGGCGCTTGGCTGGGCGAGTCGGCAGATTGTCAGGACCGTCGTCGCCGGCGTGGGGCGAGGCTGCGTCGCTCGGTGTCGTGGTCGGCGGTCCGCGCAAGGATGAGAGCGCAGAGGACGCAGGGCCGCTGGAGGCGCAGGTAACAGAGAGCTGGGGTGCGGAGGCCGCGGCTGGGCTTCTCCCCGGGATCCGTGGTGCTGAATGGAGAGGACCGAAGCGACGCCGAGCCGCGGCTCCTAGCGGAGGGGCCGCTGCTCGAGCTGCAAGCTGCCCAGGCGAGGATGCGCGGAGCCCGGGCGACGCGGGGCACTTGAGAGCTGAGCGCATCTGCCCCCAGGACCCCCGGGGGTCCGGGATGAGTTAGCGAGGGCTGCAGGCCAAGGCGACGGCCGCCGCCCGCCCACCCGCCCGCCCCTTCCGTGCAGAGGCCGCCAGCTCCTTTCCTGAGCCGCCCGTGCTCCCGGCCCCGGAGACCATGAGGTTCCGCATCTACAAACGAAAGGTGCTAATCCTGACGCTCGTCGTGGCCGCCTGCGGCTTCGTCCTCTGGAGCAGCAATGGGCGACAAAGGAAGAACGAGGCCCTCGCCCCGCCGCTGCTGGACGCCGAGCCCGCGCGGGCTGCGGGCCATCCCGCCGCGTCGGTGGGCATCCGCAGGCTCTCCAACGAATCGGCGGCTCCTCTGGTCCCCGCGGCCCCGCAACCTCAGGCGGACAACCTGACGCTGCGGTACCGGTCTCTGGTGTACCAGCTGAACTTTGATCAGACGCTAAGGAATGTAGACGGCACCTGGGCCCCGCAGGAGCTGGTGCTGGTGGTCCAGGTGCACAACCGTCCCGAATACCTCAGACTGCTGCTGGACTCGCTTCGTAAAGCCCAGGGCATTAACGAAGTCCTCGTCATCTTTAGCCATGACTTCTGGTCGATAGAGATCAATCAGCTGATCGCTGGGGTGGATTTCTGTCCGGTTCTGCAGGTGTTCTTTCCGTTCAGTATTCAGTTGTACCCCAGCGAGTTCCCTGGTAATGACCCCAGAGATTGCCCCAGAGACCTGAAGAAGAATGCAGCCTTGAAACTGGGGTGCATCAATGCCGAGTATCCTGACTCCTTCGGCCATTACAGAGAGGCCAAATTCTCCCAAACCAAACATCACTGGTGGTGGAAGCTGCATTTTGTGTGGGAGAGAGTAAAAGTTCTTCAAGATTATACTGGCCTTATACTTTTTGTGGAAGAGGATCATTACTTAGCCCCAGACTTCTACCATGTCTTCAAAAAGATGTGGAAATTGAAGCAACAGGAGTGTCCTGGATGTGATGTTCTCTCACTAGGGACCTACACTGCCAGTCGAAGTTTCTATGGCATTGCTGACAAGGTAGATGTGAAAACTTGGAAATCCACAGAGCACAATATGGGTTTAGCCTTGACCCGAGATGCCTATCAGAAACTAATAGAGTGCACAGACACTTTCTGTACGTATGATGATTATAACTGGGACTGGACTCTTCAATATTTGACTGTATCTTGTCTTCCTAAATTCTGGAAAGTGCTGGTTCCTCAGGCTCCTAGGATTTTTCATGCTGGAGACTGTGGTATGCATCACAAGAAAACATGTAGGCCATCTACTCAGAGTGCCCAAATTGAGTCACTCTTAAATAATAACAAACAGTACATGTTTCCAGAAACTCTAATTATCAGTGAGAAGTTTACTGTGGCAGCCATTTCCCCACCTAGGAAAAATGGAGGGTGGGGAGATATTAGGGACCATGAACTCTGTAAAAGCTATAGAAGACTGCAGTGAAAAAAAACAAATCCCGATTATAAAAGCGAACGTGACAGTCTTCTATTTTTGATATTTCCTCAACAGGATATACAATTGAATAAAGAGTATAGGAACTGGTTTCTGCTTTAATACAATTTTTTTTTCTCTTGTAAAAGGTGTCCAAATATATAGTAATCTTTTTCAGGTATGTCTGATAAGATTGAAATTTAAATTTTCATTTTGGGAGTTAGGTTTTAAAGCTCAGTCTGTATCTGCTAAAGTTTATAATTGATAACCAGAAAAGGAGAAATTTTATTTAAATTGCATCTCTCAATCTTTTTATCTGAAACTTTGTACACTTTTCCACTTTCAAAACTTATTTTGAGCACAGCAAAATTTATTTGAAATTGTCATAGCAGTAAAAAGTATTACAATGAAATCATTAGAGTATTAATGAAAGAAGGCCACTTTCACTCCTGACACAGTTGTTAGGAAGGGGTTGTTTCACTGGTTTAATAATTCAAAAGTTATGTTTGTTAAATACCCTGTCAAAACAGTCATTTTCAGTATTTCAGATTCCTGTACTATTGTGTTAAGATTTGCCTGTGCTTTGGAACCTTCATATAACAAACTATTTGGGAATGTATTTGATTGATAAGAAAATTTAAACATTGTTTCACCTCAATGTAGAAATACAGTGGTTTTGATTTTTTTCCTTTTAGTGCTGCCAAAATAAATTACTCATTTTTGCATAAACAAGGTTCCTAATTATTTTGCAGGAATGTTTTGTTTACACCAATAAAGGCAGTCTAGAAGCTTTAAATATTAGTATTGCATTTTAATATATGCTATATGTACATTGTGTAATGAGCTTAAAATATAGTTCTGCTCATGACATGCATTCCCTTTGGAAATAACCATTTGGTTTTCAAATTAGCCAAGCATAGATAATGAACAATAGAAAAGCTGCTGGGTAAGGGAAATACAGCCTAACTTGAAGGCCAGAAATGACACAAAGTTCAATCATGCCAAAGTACAGCAGTACTAGGCCCAGTTTTAACTGAAGTACTTTTCAAAAGGACAAATACAGCAAATAATAAGAAACAAAATTTTATATATAGGATTTTCGCATATGCTGGAGGGATAGCTCAGCAGTTAAGGCACTTGCTTGCAAACCCTGACAGCCCAGGCTTGATCACCCAGTGGCCATGCATCTAGAGTTCCTTTATAGGGGCAAGAGCCCCCGGTGTACTCATTCCTCCTCACTTGCAAATTAATTTTTTTCTTGGTTTATTTTTATTGATTTATTTGAGAGTGACAGAGAAAGAAAGAGGCAGGTAGAGAATGGGCATGCCAGTGCCTCCAGCCACTGCAAATGAACTCCAGAGGCATGCGCCCCCTTGTGCATCTGGCTAATGTGGGTCCTGGAGAACTGAGCCTCAAACCTGGGTCCTTAGGCTTCACAGGCAAGTCCTTAACCACTAAGCCATCTCTCCAGCCCACAAATTTTAAAAAAGATATTTCAGCCAAAAATTACTCAGAAGAATAATTGCTGAATAAAGAGGACTGTTATTCCTTTGAACCTAAGAAGACAGTCACAAAAGTAGCCAATACCATCACTGTCATACTCAATGTGGTTAAAATACACATGTGCTCTTCTAAGGTAAATCAAATCATTTTATGAATTTCCTTCACATATTTTAAAATCCCAATCTGACACATTTTTTAATCTGTTCTGAGATAAATCTCTGTATGTAGTCCTGGCTGATTTTATAGTTGGTAATCCTCTGGCCTCAGCCTTCCAATTAGCTGGGATTACAGGTCCTGATGGGTAATAGGCAAGGGTTCTAACACTAAACTACATCACCAGGCCCTAGTGTTGTTGTTTTTGTTTTTTTCAAGGCAGTGTCTCACTCTAGCCCAGGCTAACCTGGAATTCACTATGTAATCTCTGGGTGGCCTTGAACTCATGGCTATCCTCCTACCTCCCAAGTGCTGGGATTAAAGGTGTGTGCCACCACACCTGGCAAGTGTTAATTTTTATGGGTGG
>CM070775.1:100566532-100584032 GCA_036346955.1 Dipus sagitta
AATATATATAACATAATATACATATATGATATATAATTATATAAATAATATATATTAACAAACATATATAATATACATATATATATATACATATAGTACTTCAATAGTAACTTTCAAGAAATTTATTTGCAATGAGAGAGAGAGAATGGGTTGCCAGGGCCTCTAGTCACTGCAAAGAAACTCGCACCACTTTGTGCATATGATTCCACATGTGTATTAGGGAATCAAATCTAGGTTGTTAAGCTTTGCAGGCAAGCAAGTGCCTTAATTGAGGTATCTCTCCAGCCTGAAATTATTTTTTTATATTTTATTTGAGAGAGAGAATGGCATGTGAGGGCCTCCTGCTGCTGTAAATTCTAGGTGTATGGGCCACTTTGTGTATCTGGCTTTACATGTATACTGGGGAATTGAACTCAGGCCATCAGGCTTTGCAAGCAAGTGCCTTTAACCACTGAACATCTCCCCGTCCCCCCTTTTTTAAAAAAAACTTTTTTAATTTTTATTTATTTATTTGAGAGTGACAGACAAAGAGAGAAAGAGGCAGATAGAGAGAGAGAATGGGTATGCCAGGGCCTCCAGCCACTGCAAATGAACTTCAGATGCTAACGTGGGTCCTGGGGAATTGAGCCTCGAACCGGGGTCCTTAGGCTTCACAGGCAAGCACTTAACCACTAAGCCATCTCTCCAGCCCCCATCGCCCCCCCCCCTTTTTTTTTTGATTTTTTTGAGGTAGGTTCTCGCTCTGGTCCAGGCTGACCTGGAATTGACTATGGAGTCTCAGTGTGGCCTCGAACTCTCAGTGGTCCACCTACCTCTGCCTCCCAAGTGCTGGGATTAAAGGCATGCACCACCACGCCTGGCTCCCTTTTTTTAAAAAAATATATTTAACATCAAAATTTCAAAACCAAGCCTGGGGTGGTGGCACACACCTTTAATCCCAGCATTTGGGAGGTAGAGGTAGAAGTATTGCTGTGAGTTCGAGGCCACCCAGAGACTCCATAGTGAATTCTAGGTCAGCCTGGACTAGAGCAAGACCCTACCTCTAAAAAACAAATGAAAAAATTGTGAAAATCATTACTTTAACCTCACTTAGTTTTGTGTTATATAAAAACATAATTGATCCAAAAATATAAATTTCATTTGATACTTGTATTGTTTAGATCATTAATTTTTTTTTGGGGGGGGGCTTCAAGGTAGGGTTTCACTCTAGCCCAGGCTGACCTGGAATTTACTCTGTAGCTCCCAGGCTGGCCTCAAACTCATAGTGATCCTCCTTCCTCCTCCCTCAGCCGCTGGTACTGGGAGTAAAGGCATGCACCACAGCCAGCCTCAGTTAATTGCATTCCTGAGAGTTTATATGAATTTTTTTTTTTTTTTTGGTGGGGGGTTTCAAGGTAGGGTTTTGCTCTAGCCCAGGCTAACCTGGAATTCACTATGTAGTCTCAGGGTGGCCTTGAACTCAGAGCAATCCTCCTACCTCTGCCTCCTAAATGCTAGGATTAAAGGCATGCGCCACCACGCCCAGTGAATGTTTTCTTTTTATGGAGGAATTTTTTAAAACTTCATTAAGTTATAGTAAATAAAAGCAAAATTCAACACAGAAGTTAATATATACAGGTTGGTGCTGGAAGGATGGGTCAGCAGTTATGGCACTGACCTACAAAACTTAGTGATCTGGGTTCGATTCCACGGTACCCATGTAAAGACACAGGCATAAAGTGACACATGCATCTGGAGTTCATCTGCTACAATTAGAGGCCATGGCACACCCATTTTATTTCTCAGCTTGAAAATAAATAAAAAACTAAAAAATAATACATATACAGGTTGTATTGCAACTTCATATTTTATTTTATTTTTTTCTTTTGTTTTTTCGAGGTAGGATCTTGTGCTGGCCCAGGCTGACCTGGAATTCACTATGCAGTCTCAGGGTGGCCTCGAACTCATGGTGATCCTTCTACCACCTCAGCCTCCTGAGTGCTGGGATTAAAGGCGTGTACCACCAGGCCCAGCTGGTGCAAATTTTAATTTTATGCATTTTTGTGGATAACAAATGAAACTACTGGGCTGGAGAGATGTTTTTTTGTTTTGGTTTTTTTTTTTTTTTTTTGGTTTTTCAAGGTAGGGTCTCACTCTGGTCCAGGCTGACCTGGAATTCACTATGTAGTCTCAGGGTGGCCTTGAACTCATGGTGATCCTCCTACCTCTGCCTCCCTAGTGCTGGGATTAAATGCGTGCGCCACCACGCCCGGCTTGTTTTGTTTTTTCGAGGTAGGGTCTCACTCTAGCTCAGGCTGACCTGGAATTCACTCTGTAGTCTCAGGGTGGCCTCGAACTCACTGTGATCCTCCTACCTCTGCCTCCCGAGTGCTGATATTAAAGGCGTGCGCCACCACACCCGGCTGGAGAGATGGTTTAATAGTTAAGATGCTTGCCTACAAAGCTTAACAACTCCCCAGGAACCACATAAGACAGACAGATGCACAAGGTGGCACATGTGTCTGGAGTTCATTCGCAGTGGCTAGAGGCCCTGATGTACCCATTCTGTCTCTCTGAAATAAATAAATAAAACAAAAAAGAAGCTATTTAAGACCAAAAATGTTTTATTCAATATTAAAAATTATAAACTTATATATAAAATTAATCCAAATCATATAATAAAGAATTCTCAAAACTGAATGCACAATGAGTTGTGTGATCTTTAATAATCTGCACACTACCATCCTGCATATTAGTTTCTTTTATACTGTCGAAATCAGGTGTATTATGAACTCTGGTTTTGTTTGGTAATGAAGACAGGTGATCTCCATCTAATTCTTTTTCTTTGGTTATTATTGTTTCCTTTAAGTTATCTTTTTTCTCAGCTGAGTAACTATCACTCGTTTCCTTTATACATTCAGGTTCCATTTTAGCCTCAGGTTGCTGAGATTTTCCAAAGAGCACTTGAGGACCATCAGGAGACTGTCCTTGTAAACCTGCAACTACATCACAAGCATCTATTTTCAGTTCTGTAACTGATTCAGGTGCATCAGAATCTGTTGCAGAGGTGGTAGTAGGTTCTATATTCTCTTCAGTTAGATGACTGCCTTCATTGACCCTTCTTTCCTTTCCTTGAAGCAGACCAGGATTACTGCATTCTTGCTGCTGCATCAGAGGAAATAACAAATTAGTCATTCTTTGAGATAATAGAAAGTACCAGAGTACAAATCCAGAGTACACATAAAAAGCCAGATGTTGTAGCATGCATCTGTAATCCTATCATGCCTATAGCAAGATGAGAGGTGGAGACAGGAGAATCTTCTGGAAGCTTGCCGGTCAGCTAGCCTGGCAAACAGCAGTGAATGAGAAACCTTGCCTCAAACAAGGTGGAAGGTGAGGACTGACACCCAAGGTTGTCCTCTGACCTCCACATGTACAAACACACAAAGCTATATGGTAAAAACCCTTGGAGGCCTATAGGTAGGCTTCCAAGCCCCCCCTCAGTCATTCTCCAAATGTTGCTAGTCTTTTTTTTTTTAATTGTGTGTGCGTGTGTGTGAACTGCAGACACATGAAACTAATGGTTCAAATTCAGAAGTAATGATTTAACAGTTCTGTGGTCACATGATGTGCACAGAGATAGGTACAGTGTAACAATTCACACTATTTTGTGCTGGAAAAAAAAAAGTCTGTGTAACTGTAAAACATTGAATGGAACTATTTTACCTGAACTAGATTTTATCTGAAAGTAGGTAGAATTTTTGCTATGCTGTAACTGTTGTATATTCTGGTATTTGAGGAGATGGCTGCTCTTTTATTTATTTATTTATTTATTTTATTTTATTTTATTTTATTTTTGGTTTTTCGAGGTAGGGTCTCACTCTAGCCCAGGTAGCCCAGGCTGATCTGGAATTCACTATGGAGTCTCAGGGTGGCCTCAAACTCACGGCAGTCCTCCTACCTCTGCCTCCCGAGTGCTGGGATTAAAGGCGTGTGCCACCATGCCTGGCTTGCTCTTTTATTAATGAGACATGAATCGTGTCTCAACAAACTTAAATGAACATTTCAGAATAAATTATTGCTATATGTAAACTATTACTGAAATTGGTATTTGTTTGAAGGGGCTTATTTCACATTTGTATTAACAATTTTCAAAAGGGCCTGTTTTAAAAGCTTATATAATTTTTTCTTCAGATTCTATGCATTAAGAGTAAAATTCCTCTTACTGTAATAAAAACAGTTAAAGAGAAAACAAAAGAACAAAACAAACCAAAGTTGTAGAAGGTAAGGACTGACACCTGAAAATTGTCCTCTGACAAACGCACTGTAAAGCACTCTCACATGAACATGCGTGCACACCAAAATAAATAATAAATTAAAAGGGAAAAGAAGGGCTGGGGAACTTGCTTAGCAGTTAAGCATTTGCCTGCAAAGCCTAAGGACCCTGGTTTGATTCCCTAGGACTCATGTAAGCCAGATGTACAAGGGGGCACATGTGTCTGGAGTTCATTTGCAGTGGCTAGAGGCCCTGGCTTGCCCATTCTCTCTATCTGCCTCTTCCTCTCTCTCTCTCAAATAAATAAAATTAAAAGGTATATATATGTCAGGCGTGGTGGCGCATGCCTTTTATCCCAGCACTCGGGAGGCAGAGGTAGGAGGATTGCTATGAGTTCGAGACCACCCTGAGACTACATAGTGAATTCCAGGTCAGCCTGGGCTAGAGTGAGACCCTACCTTGAAAAACC
Organism: Dipus sagitta; assembly: GCA_036346955.1. Taxonomy (NCBI): domain Eukaryota; kingdom Metazoa; phylum Chordata; class Mammalia; order Rodentia; family Dipodidae; genus Dipus; species Dipus sagitta. The sequence goes on from CM070775.1 coordinate 100,571,257, forward strand.
AAAAAAAAAAAAAAAAATTTTTTTTTGTTTTAAATTTGAGAGAGCGAAATAATCAGAGAGAGAGGCAGACAGTAAACCTTTTTTCCCCCCTTAAATATTTTATTTATTTGAGAGAGAGAGGCAGATGGAGAGACAGAATGGGCGAGCCAGGATCTCTAACTACTGCAAGTGAACTGCAGATCCATGTACCACCTTGTGCATCTGGTTACGTGGATACTGGGGAGTTGAACTTGGGTCTCTAGGTTTCGCAGGCAAGTGTCTTAATGGCAAGGCCATCTCTCCAGCCCCAAGTTACTAAGCTATAATCTTGCCAGTGGTCACTCCTCTGTAAAGCCTACCAAAATCTTACCTTTGCATGAATTTGAACCTTCTCATCAGTAACCTTAAGAACTTCAATTAATGGTGGGGTTAGGGGCATTGCCTGTTGCAATGGAGAGCTCAGGACCTCTTCAAGAAACTCATTAACATTTTCTTCATTGACGAACAACCTTTCCTAAAATAAAGGAAAAAAAAAAAACATTTGCCTTACAGGTTATACTTGATATAACTACCAAAAGCAGCTCATGAGAATTCTCACATGGTTCAGGGTTACACTTCTTAATATCTTTACATGAACCCTATGTGATTAAGTGGAAAAAATATTGTACAGAACAATATGAATTGTACCAAAGGAGCATATGTGTGTGTTTATTAAAAAATGAATCTGCGTACAATCACAGCACTTGGGAGATAGAGGCAGGAAGACCAGGAATTCAAGGTCATCCTTGCCTACAGGCTAGCCCAGGCAACAGGATATCCTATCTCAAAAACAAACAAAAAAAGCCTTGGAACTTTTTCTAGAAGTATTAAATGTGACAAGTATTTTCTCCACTAAGACTTTACTTACAAATTCCAGGCTGACCTGGAATTCACTATGTCATCTCAAGGTGGTCTCGAACTCACTGCGATCCTCCTACCTCTGCCTCCCCAATGCTGGGATTAAAGGTGTGCACCACCACGCCCAGTTTAAATAATTTTTTTTTTCCTTTCCTTTTCTTCTTTTTTTGAGATGGGGTCTCACTCTGGCCCAGGCTGACCTGGAATTCATTATGTAGTCTCAGGCCAGCCTGAAACTCACAGTGATCCTCCTACCTCAGCCTCCAGAGTGCTGACATTAAAGGCATGTACCATCATGTCTGGCTTATTTTTTCCTGTTTTCTCCCTCTTTATATTTATTAAGAATATATATATTTTGAGCTGGGCATGATGGCGCATGCCTTTAATCCCACCACTCAGGAAGCAGAGGTAGGAGGATCACCGTGAGTTTGAGGCTACCCTGAGACTACACAGTGAATTGTGAATTCCAGGTCAGCCTGGACCAGTGTGTGACCCTACCTGGAACGAAAAACCAAAAAAAAAAAAAAAAAAAAAAAAAAAAAAAAAAAAAAAAAAAAGCAACCTTCGCTACAAAACATTTTAGAATAATTCTAAACAACCAACTAAGAAATATATATGACTGAGCAGGGCACGGTGGTGCACGCCTTTAATGCCAACACTTGGGAGGCAGAGGTAGGAGGATCTCTGAGTTCAAGACCACCGTGAGACTACAGTTAATTCCAGGTCAGCCTAAGCTAGATTGAGACCCTATCTCAAACCCCCCTCCCCAACAAAAAAGAAAAAGAAATATATATGACTGGATCTGTTCAAATATTGTTGTGAGATCAGTTTTTTAAATAATTTTATTTATTTTAAAAATATTTTTATTTATTTATTTGAGAGAAATTGAGAGAGAATGGGAGTGCCAGGGCCTCTAGCCACTGCAAATGAACTCCAGACTCATGCGCCATCTTGTGCATCTGGCTTACACGGGACCTGGAGAATCAAACCTGGGTCCTTAGGCTTTGCAGGAAAGCAACTTAACCACTAAGCGATCTCTCCAGCCCTAATTTTTAAAATTCTTTTATATGAGAGAGAGAGGCAGATAGACAATGGGCACTCAGGGCCTCTAGCCACTGTAAATGAACTCCAAACACATGTGCCATATTGTGAATTTGGCTTCTTTATAATTTTTTTATGAGAAAGATAGAGAAAATGAATTTGTACCAGCGCCTCCAGATACTGGAATCCAACTCCAGATGCACAAGCCACCTTGTGCGCTTGTGTGCCCTTGCACGTTTGCGTTACCTTGTGTGCCTGGCTTTAGTGGTAACAACTAAGACATCTCTCCAGCAAGGCCAGTTTTTTTTTTTTTTTTTTTTTTTTGGTTATTGCTTTTTTTAAAAAAAAAATTAATTCTTGGTCATGAAGACCAAGTATGGTGGTACCACTCATAATCCCAGCACACACAGGATCAGGAGATTAACCTTCAACTACATAGTTCTAAATCATCCTGAGCTCCATGAAACCCTGTCTCAAGAAAAACTAAGCTAAACCAAAAACGTTTCTGGCTATGTAAGAGCCAATTATAATTTTTATTTTTTTTCCCCAAGATAGTCTCACTCTAGCTCAGGCTGACCTGGAATTCACTATGTGGTCTCAGGTTGGCCTCAAACTCTGCCTCTGGAGTATTGGGATTAAAGGTATGCTGCAATATCAGACTTGCTGTCCACTTTCATTTTAATGAACCCCAGATACAGGTACCACCTAGTGCATCTGGGTTTACATGGGTCTTGGGAATGACACCTGGGTCCTTGGGCTTTGCAGGCAAGTGCCTTAACCACAGAGGCAAATCTCTAGCCCATGTTTCTTTCATTTATTTATTTTTGGTTGTTCAAAGTAGGGTCTCACTCTAGCTCAGGCTGACCTGAAATTCATTCTGTAGCCTCAGGATGGCCTTGAATTCAAGGTGATCCTCTTACCTCTGCCTCCCAAGTGCTGGGATTAAAGGCATGAGCCACCATGCCCGGCTCTGTTTCTTTCTTTCTAATATGAGCAAATTAAAAAAAATTTTTTTCATATATTTTACTTTATTTATTTATTTGAGAGAAAGATGGAGAGAGAGTGAGGAGAAATGAGAAGAGAATGAGTGCACCAGGGCTTCCAGCCACTGCAAACGAACTCCAGACACATGTGCCACCTTGTGCATCTGGCTTATATGGGCCCGGGGGAATCAAACCTGGGTCCTTTGGCTTTACAGGCAAGAGCCTTAACTGCTAAGCCATCTCTCCAGCCCTAAAATATATATATATATATTTATTTATTTATTTATTTATTTACTTGCAGACAGAGAGATTGTACAGGGGAACCAAACCCAGATCATTAGGCTTTGCAGATAAGCTTCTCAACAGGTGAGCCATCTCTCCAGCTCCTATAGGAGCAAATTTGTAAATACATAATAAGCACAGTTCAATCTTTGGTCTAATAGGGGTCAAAATCAGAGACAAGCTTGAAGTTGTCTTCATTAAGCCGTATTTGAACCTTCCAAACGAACTGTGGAATCAAAAGAATTATACATTTAGAGCAATTTTCCTTGCTATTATTTGAAGATCTAGAATGATACTGTATTATAAAAGCACCCCCCCCCCAACAAAAACATGTCCCAGAGCTGGAGAGATGGCTTAACGGTTAAGGTGTTTGCCTGCAAAGCCTAAGTACTGGGGTTCAATTCCCCAGTACCCAACATTTAAAGCTAGATATACAAGGTGGTGCATGCATTTGGAGTTTGCTTGCAGTGGTTACAGGCCCTAGTGCACCCATTCTCTCTCTCTCTCTCTCTGTTTCCTTCTCATCTTTCTCTCAAATACATACATACATAAATAATAAATAAATAAATAAAATTAATTTAAAAAAAACATGTCCCAGGGCTGGGGAGATGACTCAATGGTTAAAGGTGCTCACTTGCTTGCAAAAGCCCTCCAGCCAAGCAAGGTTCAATTCCTCAGCACCCATGTAAAGCCAGATGCACAAAGTGGCAACTGTGGCTGGAGTTCATTTGCAGCGGCTAGAGGCACTGGAACACCCATATTTTCTCCCTCTCCTTCTCTCTTCTTGCAAATAAATAAATAAAAATATTTTTCAAAGAAATGTCCTAGTTTTTGAAAACAGTATTCATGTTGCATAACTGAAAAAAATCAAATATTTTAGGTTTTTAGTTAACCCAAGGAAAATATGTATATGGCAATGGTTGGCATCAAAATACAGGAAACTTGCACTCATTGTGACTGATTTTGTTATACTGCCAAATAATTTCACACATCGTGTATCTCTGGGAAAATCCTCAGTGATTATTAGGGCTTAGATTACTCAGTAATTATTAGGGCTTAGATTTTTTTGTTGTAGTTGTTTTTGTTTTTTGAGGTAGGGTTTCACGCTAGCTCAGGCTGACCTGGAATTCACTATGAAGTCTCAGGGTGGCCTGGAACTCGTGGCAATCCTCCTACCTCTGTTTACTGAGTGCTGGGATTAAAGGCATGTGCCACCACACCCGGCTTAGATTTTTTTTTTTTTTTTTTTTAATTTAAGATCTGGAGAGAGCATCTTGCTTGCCTGTAAAGCCTAACGACCCAAGTTTGGTTCCCCAGGACCCATGTAAAGCCAGATGCACAAGGTGGCACATGCATCTGGAGTTCAAATTCTCTCTCTCTCTGCCTCTTCCCCCTCTCAAAATAAAATTTAAATACAATATATATACAAAACCTCAATAGCCTGAAAATCATGGCAGAACTGTAAACAAAATTTTGTCCTTAAAATAATGCCAGGCTTGTGACGCATATCTTTAATCCCAGCACTTGGGAGGCAGAGGTAGGAGGATCGCCTTGAGTTCAAGGGAACCCTGAGACTACACAGTGAATTCCAGGTCAGCCCAAGCTAGAGTGAGACCCTGCCTCGAAAAAACAAAAAGAAAACAACAAAAAATCTGGAGTGTTTGCCCAGAAGATCAGTTCAACAAATACTAATCACGCATTGTTAAATGCCAGCCAGGTACTACACAAGACAGAAGCTGACTAAAACCCAATGCAGATTTTTTGTTTGTTTTTCAAGGTAGGGTCTCACTCTAGTTCAGGCTGACCTGGAATTCATCATATGGTCTCAGGATGGCCTTGAACTCACAGTGATCCTCCTACCTCTGCTTCCCGGGTGCTGGGATTAAAGGCGTGCGTCACCTCGCCCTGCAGAAAATTTTTATGACAGCACCCATCCGAGAGGAAAACCTCCTCAAAGTCAGAGAAAATTAAGAAGCACCATATGGCCACAGGGCATGAGATTTATCACCCCGGTTAGGCACTTCCTCTCGAACTAAATTATTACTTACAAATATGGCCACTTAAGGATGCTTTTTTTTTTTTTTTACAGAAAAAGATTTTATTTTTATTTATTTATTAGAGATAGAGGGAGGGAGGGAGAGAGAGTGAGCACGACAGGGCCTCTAGTCACTGCAAACGAACTGCAGATGTGCCACCGTGTGTTTCTGGCTTATGTCGGACCTAGAGAATCGAACCTGACTCCTTAGGCTTCACAGGCATGCGCCTTAATCGCTAAGCCATCTCTACGGCCCCTTAAGGCTACTTTTTAAAATGCATAAATCCCTTTAAGAAAAACAAGAGCTATAGCCCCCTTTTCCAGGAAATAGTAGCACCTTCAGCCTTATGCATGCAATTCCTGAGGTCTAAGAACCACTGAGAATTCCGTCTCCTTCAGTCAGTGGGCCCAAGAAAACAGCTGTTGTCTTGGCCAGGCGTGGTGGCGCACTCCTTTAATCCCGGCACTCGGGAGGCCCAGGTATTGCTGTGAGTTCGCAGCTAGCCTGAGACACTACCTCAAAAAAAAAAAAAAAAAAAAAATGCCCCATTCGCCAGACAGTGTGTGAATTTCCTTTTTTTGAAAACACATTTTATACACACGGTCTTTCCTCGTGTGAAACTTAGGGCAATACTTTGGGACAAACTGAGACTGTGACATCTAATGTCAAAAGTGTGATGGAATATATCAAATATTGATTCTTAGAACCGTTACCTCCAAAGCATCGTCGTTCAAGCCACAGTACCACTCTCTCCAATGCCCTCGGCACTCGGGAGATTTGGCCAGTACTATCACTGCATTGTCTAAAGAAATGCTGATTTCGGGTTCTTGGGTACTCAGTTTATTGTGTGCAGCAAACTGCAAGGAGAAGGAATACGCTGTGTCTTGCGCGGAGAAGCACAGTTTGTAGCGGAGGGGGTTCAGGGCCCCTTGAAGACTCTGCGGCTGGATCCGAGGCACCTGAACTAGCAGAGTCAAGGATTCTTCGTCCTGATTACACTGCAGAGGAGGACAGGAGGGCTCTCGGTCCTCCGTGCCCGGGTCACCCATGGTGAGGCCCGCGGGCTGGCTGCTCGTGACCCGCCGCAACGCGCCCGCGCCCCGTCCTTCCGCAGGGGAGTCTCCGTCCGGAGGCAGGGATGCCGAGAGCGGGCGGACAGCACCTCCGTCGTCGGGTGCGCTCCGGGATCCGGGAGGAGGCGACACCGAGTCCCCGCTGCGCTCCCGCTCCCGGGTTCGGGGCCGGGCTCCCCCTCGGCGCCGGCTGGCGGAGGCGCCCCCACCGAGGCGTCAGGGGTGGTGACGCTGGCAGGCACGGCGCCGGCTGGGCACGGATCCCGGCCGGGGTCTCCCTGCACGACCCTCCGCGGGTCCCTCGCATCCGGAATCGCCGACCGCGCCGTCAGTTCCGGACGGGGCCGCGGACTCTTCCGGCGCCGCGGGGTACGCGGCGGGCAGCGCCACGGGCAGCGCCACGGGCAGCGTGACCTGCAGCTGCCGCCGGGCCTTGTTGAACTGCGCCTTGCCGCGGCTGTCGTCCACCGGGTACGGGAGCGGGAGCCGCAGCCGGTAGTCGGGCTTCGTGGAGTCGAGGCACAGCAGCTTCCCGGTCACCTCCAGCGCCGCCTCCTGTGCGGAGCGCAGCAGCGGCAGATCGATGGTGACCACCAGCTCGCGCGGCACGGGGCTCGGGGCCGAGTCGCGGGAGCAGCGGTAGTCTTGGAGGTCCACGTGGTGGCGCTGCACCACGCGGTAGCGGGGCTCGGTGGGGGCGGGCCGCTGCGGGGCGGCGGGAGGGGCGGGCTCCGGGGGCGGGGGCGGGGGCGGGGCCCGGGCGGGGAAGCGGTAGGGGTAGGGGAGATCCGGGAGCGGACTCTCGGGCTCCCCCTCGGGCCGGGCCTGGGCGTCCTCCGGGAGGGGCGTGCGCAGCACCGCGGCCTCCGGGGTGCCCTTGTATTTCAACTTCAGGGTCTTGGCGTTTCTGCGGTCCAGCCTGACGCCGAACTGCTGCTCGACCGCCTCCAGGGCCGTGGCGTCCAGCATGTGGCGGAAGCGCGGGTGGCGCCGGGCCAGCGCCAACGCGTCCGGGTGGAAGACCACGTCGTAGACGGTGTAGCGCCCGCCGCGGCGGCCGGCGTACGGGCGGCCCGGAGCCAGGCTGTAGGGCAGGGACCAGTGACTGCCGGCCGCCGCGGCGCCGCGCTCCGAGCCCGGCCGGCTGCTGGGCGCGCCGACCAGCGGGTTGCTGCACACGTTCACGTAGCAGCGTCCCACCCCGTCCAGGCTGGTGCGCAGCACGTGGCCGGGCTCCGGGTGCACGAACCGCACCTCCACGCCGCGCTCCCGCTCCAGCGCCGTGATTTCCTCCTCGTAGCGCCGCCGGTTTTCCGGGTCCGTGAGCTCCTCGGCGTACTCCGAGAACATTCGGCGGAACTCCGGGTCCTGAAAGGCGGAGGTGAGCCGCTCGACCTCCTCCCCGCTCAGGTCCAAGTCCTCCAGCGCCGAGGAAGCCGCTGCTTTGGCCATGCTGTCCCGCAGCTCCGCGCCCCGGCCCCGCTAGCGATGCGCCCAGGTGCCTGGGGTGCGCGGAGTTACCGGGAGGAAGATAAACGGCTGCAGGATTGAGCTCTGGGCAGCGCGTGCTTTGTTGTCATAGCAACCCCCTCGGACTCCTAGAAGGGGGAGCGACTGATGCCGTGCAAAAAAGCTCAGTAGCAAGGCCAGGCGTGGTGGCGCACGCCTTTAATCCCAGTACTTGGGAGGCTGAGTTAGGAAGATCGCTGCTCTGAGAGAGCCCCTACCTCAAAAAAGAAAGGAACAACAACAAAAAAATAGCTCAGTAGCTTCGGTTACACAAACCAATCTGGTTTTTTTTTTTTCCTTTTTCTTTTTTCTTTTTCTTTTTACCCCCTGGCTTTTCAAGGTAGGGTCACACTTTAGCTCAAATTGACCTGTTATTCACTATGTAGTCTCAGGGTGGCCTCGAACTCACGGTCTTCCTCCTACCTCTGCCTCCCTAGTGCTGGGATTAAAGGCGTGCGCCACCACGCCCGGCTTGCATTTTTTTTTAAACTCCTGTGTACTTATTAGCCTATCTTAAAAATTGTTACGCGTGGTCCTTTAATCCCAGCACTCGGGAGGCAGAGGTAGTAGGAAGATCGTGAGTTCAAGGCCACCCTGAGACTACATAGTGAATTTCAGGTTAGCTTGGACTAGAGTGAAACCTTACCTCTAAAAACAAAAACAAACAAACAAACAAAAAACAATCTCCAGGATTGTGTTCCCTTCAACACTTCAAGATATAAGATATCCCATTTTCAAAAGTAGTGAACCAATGTCAGTTTACAAGATGGGATTCAAACCTAACATTATCTGTCCTTTTTTTACTTTAAGTCAACATTTCAGTCTTAGTAGCCCAGGCTGACCTGAAACTCACCTTGTAGGCTCAGGCTGGCCTTGAACCTATCCTCCAACCTCTACCCTCCACCCTTTGCTGGGACCAAAGGCATGTGCCACCATGGCCGCCTTCTTAATTTTACTTATTATAATTTCCTGAATATTTTACCATATGAATTTGTTCAGTAGATAAACTTCTTCGGCAAAAGATGGGCATGGGCAGGACTTTCAGAAACAAATACCAATGGCCAATAAACATATTCAATTTACACTTTCTTTAAAAAATATTTTATTTATTTGACAGAGAAAGAGGGTGGGAGGGAGAGAGAATGGGCACGCCAGGGCCTCCAGCCACTGCAAATGAATGCCAGATGTGTGCGCCCCCTTGTGCATCTGGCTAACATGGGTCCTGGGGAACCAAACCTGGGTCCTGGGGAACCAACCTGGGTCCTTTGGCTTTGCAGGCAAACACCTTAAACCCTAAGCCATCCCTCCAGCCTAGAAAGTAGTCTTTAGTGGCACAGGACAGGAGAGTTGAGTTGGTTGGCCCCTAAAGGGAGTTCTCACCCTTAGGTCCCCAGTTCCTGGGAAGTACTTTCCATATTTATGAAAGGCCAGTCATGACATGGTCTGTGGTATAAAAGGCCTCTTCTGCGCCATCGCCATGATGAATATCAATGTCAATGTACAGCACTCTCTGATGGTACCTAGGATCAGAAGGGGGTCAGGGACCTGGGGGCCTTTGGGGGATGGGACGCACCAAGGGCGCCAGGTCCCAGCTTACTGGGCTAGCTGCCTCCCTTAGGTATCTGTAAGCAACAGAGACATGGAAACTGTCGGAAGGAAGGTGGAAGAGCAGCCGAGTGTCTCCAGAGGCCTGACCAAGCTGATCAAGTCCGATCTTCCTACTCTATAGGTAGGGTCAACTCCAGCCACACAGGGACACTGCAGCCAGGATCTGAGCAGCACCTGCCCTTGATCTTGCCGTGGGCTCAGATCAAACCAAGACCCCGTCAAGAGAGACTGACTAGAGTCACTCTTGGAACACATCCTAGGCAGCACACCATAGGAAAAGTAAACTAGGGAGGCAAGCCCATGGGGAAAGGAAAGTGGGAAACCTGGCCTAAGGTGCTCCTCCAAGAGACAAGGCCAAGCAGGCATACTTTAGCAGTTCCAGGATGGCCAAGAAGATATCATTGATGTAACAGAAGCCAGATGCCTCAGACATCTTTGCATGACATAGGCCCCCAGCCCAATTTACTGCAGTGTCCGTCTGCTGCTTATTAAGTTTCACAGCACTTGCCACAGAGCCTCCAGTAGACAACTGACAGAACTCAAACGGGCCATCAAATACTGGACAGTCCTCACCAACACTGAATCTCTGCATTTGCTTACTGTACTCAGACATGTTATCTGGACAAATGGGGCGCAAGAATTTAATGTCATCACTGTGGTACTTGGTCATCTCCTCAGCATTGGCCTTGTGAGGGTGATAGATTTCCATTTTTCGGTACAGACCATAGTTGAGCAGCAAATTATGAGTCATGTGGATTCGGTGAGGCTTCATTGGATGGCCCTGTCCACAATAGTAATTTCCAACATCACCGTCGTCGTAGTAACAGACTTTCCTTTTGGTGCCCTGAGTCTGCGCCATCTTGCTTGCCAACCCTCCCTCCTTTGCTCCCTCACTCCTCCTTCTCAAGTTATACTTTATTAATAGAAATGTAAATAAATGTACCATAGGTCATCTATGAAAATGACAGACTAAGATTATTGTATTTCCTTTGGATGGGAAAAGAATTTAAGTGTAGCAGGGTGTGGTGGTGCACACCTTTAATCCCAGCACTAGGGAGGCAGAGGTAGGAGGATTACCTTGAGTTCTGCCAGCCTGAGACTATTTAGTGAATCCCACCCAGGTCAGCCTGGGCTGAAGCCAGGCCCTACCTCAAAAAATAAAATGTACAAACTTTTTTTGCTTTTCAAAGTAGGGTCTCACTCTAGCCCAGGCTGACCTGGAATTCACTAAGTAGTCTCAGGCTGGACTCAAACTCATGACAATCCCACTTTGGCCTTCCCCAGTGCTGGGATTAAAAGCATGCACCACCACACGTGGCTCCTTTTTAAGAGAAAGAGTATGAATGCACCAGGGCTTCCTGTTGCTGCAAACAAACTCCAGACATATGCTTCACTCTTTGCATCTAGCTTATGTGCGTATTGGGGAATCAATCCCAAACCATCAGGCTTTGCAAGCAAGCACCTTTAACTGCTGAGCCATCTCTCTAGCCCAATAAATGCCTTCTGAAGTATAATACATTTATTATAATAATATCAAAGTTTCATAAAATACAAATTTAAGAAACCATTTTGAGGTTTACTATAAGTTTATTACATTTTTAAAAATTACATAGGATAAAATTAAGCAGAATATTGATAAATTTCACTTATCACGAGTCTCAAAAGCCTTGAAGTTTGCTGAAAATAGAAAACAAACATTTTAGAAACCCAAGTTACTGTTCATATCTTTACATTTAGCTATACTTTATTTTTAAACTTTTATTGACAGTTTGCATAATTACAGACAATAAGCCATGATAAATCCTTCCCCTCCTCCACTTTTCCCCTTATGAATTCACCCTCCATCATATCCCCTCCACCTCTCAATTAGTCTGTTTAATTTAAAACAAAAATTTTTAATTTTGAGAGAAAGCAGAGAAAAATGGGTGTGCCAGGGTCTTTAACCTCTGCAAGTGAGCTCCAGACACTTGCTCCCCCTTGCATGCATGTGTGACATTGCACACTTGTGTGTCTGGCTTATGAGGGACCTGGAGATTTGAACATAAGTTCTTAGGCTTTGCAGGCATGCACCTTAACGGCTAAGCCATTCCTCCAGCCCTGATTTTTTTTTTAGCCCTGATTTTAAAAAAAAAAAATTTATTTTATTTTATTTGAAAGAGACAGAGGCAGATAAAAAAATGGGCATGTCAGGGCCTCTAATTGTTGCAGACGAACTCCAGATACATGCACCAACTTGTGCATCAGGCTTACATGGGTCCTGGGGGAATTGAACCTGGGTCCTTTGGCTTTACAGGCAAGTGCCTTAACCGCTAAGCCATCTCTCCAGACCCCTCTTTAATTTTGACGTCATCATTTTTCCTTCTATTATGAAGGTCTTGTATACATAGTGCCAGGCACTGTGAGGTCATGGATATCCAGGCCATTTTGTGTGTGCAAGTTTTGTTTTGTTTTTTTGAGGTAGGATTTCACTCTAGCCCAGGCTGACCTGGAATTCACTATGTAGTCTCAGGGTGGCCTTGAACTCATAGTGATCCTTCTACCTCTGCCTCCCAAGTGCTGGGATTAAAGGTGTGTGCCACCACACCCAGCTTTATTTATTTATTTATTAGAGGCAGAGAGGAGGAAAGAATGGGCACACCAGGGCCACTACTGCAAACAGACTCCAGATGCATGCACCTGGCTGATGTGGGACCTGGGTCCTGAGGCTTCCCAGGCATGTGCCTGAACCGCTATGCCATCTCTCCAGCCCTGGAAGTTTTTAAAAAATATATTTGGGGGGGCTGGAGGGACGGCTTAGCGGTTAAGACGTTTGCCTGCAAAGCCAAAGGACCCAGGTTCAATTGCCCAGGACCCACATAAGCCAGATGAACAAGGGGGTGCACACAACTGGAGTTTGTTTGCAGTGGCTGGAAGCCCTGGCATGCCCATTCTCTCTCTCGCTCTTTGTCAAATAAATAAATCAATAAAAATCAAAATATTAAAAAAATTTTGGGGATGGAGGGATGGCTTAGCCATTAAGGCATTTGCTTGCAAAGTCAAAGGGCTCAGGTTCAGTTCCCCAGGACTCACGTTAGCTAGATGCATACAGAGGTGCATGCATCTGGAGTTCATTTGCAGTGGCTGGAGGCCCTAGCACACCCATTTTCGCTCTCTCCCCCTCTTTCTCTGTCAAATAAAAATTTAAAAAGGTATGCGCCACCACTCCTGGATACCTGGTACTAGTTAAAAAAGTATATATATATATATATATATTTTTTTTTTTTATTTGTTTATTTGTAAGTAAAGAGAGATAGAAGAGAGAAAAAATGGGTGTGCCAGGGCCTTTACCCACTGCAAACTGACTCCAGAAACATGTGCCACTTTGTGCA